>PVIR01031751.1:0-19131 GCA_004026965.1 Petromus typicus
ACTGTCCCAGTGCAGAGAGAGATCTATTTTGAGCAAATATCTGGTTTCATGCTTAAGAAATTCATTATATTTCATCATTTCCTTGGATCAATGAATGCACCATTCTTTAACATTTCCAGTTTTGCACTGGAGTTTATAAATATTATTCACCTTACTTTTCTTTTCCTCATAATTCAAGTTAGCAGAGGTCAGGAGCACAGGTGTAGAGATGCCCAGTGCAAAGTGAATTACCACCTAACAATGCACAAGACCAGCCTCCCATTTGGAGAAATAATGCTCTCTGGACCGTGCATCGATTGAGCATTCTAGACTGTTGATATGATCATATCTAGACACATTTCCCTCCTTCAGCTGCTACCAGTCATTTCAATTATTTCTGCTTATTAGCAGACTTGTATATTTTATATGAGTAAGAAATATGCATTTGTAAATACCATATTATTTCTTTTGTATGAGAAACTGAAAGTGTAAATGAGTTCTAAAATGTATGATAGGCATTGTGAAATAGGAAGAAAATGTCCAAAGGGAAAAGGGGTTGGGGCTAGTAAAGCAGGGAAAGAAACAATATGGTGAAAAGGGAAACAAATGTAATCTAATAGAGGGCAGACAGCTGCAGAGACAGCCGGTGAATGGGAAAGCAAATGAGAATCAAGATGTGTCATGTAGAGGTACAAACTCTCGATGTTGAAAGTGGTCATATTGTATATATAAAATGTACCAATAAAATCCATTTTAAAATGAAATATGCATTTGGTAAAAGAGTCCTAGGAAATTAAATTGATAAGAAAAAAAACAGTAACAAATTTCCCTTTAGGTAATGAGTACTAAAAATAACAAAAGCAAAAGATAATAGAGTTTCATACTTTTTGCATTTTTAATTTAAATATTATTTTTGTTCTTATTTTATCAGTTTATAGTACAATCTAAAGGTGATAAAATATTTAAGAACTTATGAAAAATCACATTTGTAAAATAATAAATATATAGTACATCTCTGATTTAGAAAGTTGATTTAAAAAGTTTTTAAAAGGCCTAAGTGCTATCTCTATCTCATTGACAAATATATTATTTTCTAGAAAATAACCTCACCTCTGAGATCCATCTCGTGTTTTCACTTAAATTATTGCCTTAGTACAAATGTAGCCCTACCTATAAAATCAGTAGACATGCAAGGAGAAAAATAAAGAGAATGAAATCAGCACTGAAACTCTCCATCGGAATCTGCGCCTTTCCTATGGAAAATATGACACGTCATAAGTAGTGAATAAATGAAAAGGTAAATCATTATGTCACCTTATCCATCCTAGAAGTTCTGAAACAAAATGGAAAGAGATTGCTGTGTCATTTCACATAGAAAGAATACAGTCATCAGCTATTGATGATTTTGCCAGAATTCTCTTTAATAGTTGAAATGTTGTGTGGAATAAAGCGCAGCCAGGTTTGAAGCTGAAATGCTGAGGATTTCCTCTTCCTTATGCTTACCAACCCAGTAAAGATTTCATGGCATCAGCCCCTCAGTCTAACATGGGGGTAGAGACAATTTTACTAGTACTAGGCACTTCCTAGGATTGTTTGTGAGTATCAGAGAGCATAGAAATGTCCACAAAATATTCTGATTATCAAATATCACTACTGCATAAATATTTTATTATGACTTTAGGTAGTAAAATGAGCTTTAAAAGGCAAAAATTGAAATGTCAGGAAGAAACTTTCAGAAAAAATGTTACCCGATCCTACTTTATTTGTTCCTGTGCACATGTCTGGCTATTTTCTGTGAGCAGCCTTCCATTTCACTGATTTTCTCTCATGTTGTTTGTAAAGTGTAGCTAAGCCTAAGTACTAAAATCAGAGTTTGAATGATTTGTAGGTTTTACTTCTGAAATATCACCTGGCAGATTCTTTTTGTTCAAAATTCCTATCTTATAGTAAATTTCCCCATCTTTTTGTCTAGGTTCTTTGAATTTTTAGTACATATTAGTTATATGGATTAATGTGCTTCTTTTTACAGGTTTATGCAAGTATATAATATAGTTAGATCATTCTCACCTTTCAGTTTGCCCCTTGTCCTTCTTTTCTCCTCCCCATTTTCCTTTCTTCTACTTGAATGGTTCTGCTTCTACTTTCATGTCATTTCTCTACCTCGTCTTGCTTTGTTTTTCTTTCCCTTCCTTTCTCTTAGCATACTTTCCCTTCTCTTCCTTTTCTTTTCTGCTCTTCATCTCTCCATCTTATCTCTCTTCCCCCACCTCTTCTACAGATAAGAAAAAAGTGATGTTCTGATTTTTGCATCTGGATTATTTTACTTAATCTGATGATCTCATTTGCTTACAAGTGATATGATTTCATCTTTTGGATAACTCACACTCTGTTGTATATATATCTACCACATTTTCCTTATTTGTTTATCTCCTGAAAGAAACTTGGGCTGATACCATAGCTTAGCTACTGTGAATAAGGCTAGACTAATTATGGTGTCTATGAAATTGATAATACTATGAATCCTGTCAATCTATGAACATGGGAAGTCTTTCTGACATTTAGTATCTTTTAAAATTTTTTTCTTTAGTTCTCTGTAATTTTCATTGTAGAGGTTCTTTACCTCTTTAGATATTTTGATGTTGAGGGATCTTATTTTATTTTATTTGAAGCACCTGGTAGTGAACTTATTTTCTTGATTTCCTTCTCACTGGATTCATTATTTGTGTATAAAAGCTATTAATTTTTGAATGTTGATTTTTTTATTCTGCCATTTTGCTGAGTTTGCTTTCTCAGATTTAAAAGTTTTCTGGTGGACTTTTTAGGGTCTCCTAGAGAAAGAATTATGTGGTCAGCAAATAAGGGTAGTTGGGTTCTTCCTGTCCTATCTATACCCTACTTATTTGCATAAAAATTGCTTATAAGTACTGTAAAGGATGTACATGACAACTCTAGCATGCATGTAATCTATAGATCTGTTGATTTTCATCACCTTTGATCATTTTCTTCCACTTGCCTTACTCTTCTGGAAATTCTGAATGGCTGTCTAATATTATGTATGGAAATTATATACATGATTTGAGATTATAAATGAGACCACAATCTTTCAGGTGACTGTCTGCTGGCCATTTAGTAGAATAAAGGAAGACTACAAATGTGGGAACTGAGCCATTTCAGAGTGGGTATTATATTCTATGAAGGAAATCTATGTATTCCAAAGGGATTAGCTTTACCAGGGTCCTAAATGGAAATCAATATTTGTTTGATAGTAAATCTGAGATTCTCCTCATTGGGCTCTAAACTTTTACTTTTGTTTCAAGAATCATAATGAATTGCTAAGTATTTTGCTCATATTTCCATCCACTTAGTTGAAACTTTTCAGTCACATAAATCCTTGGCTCTAAGCCACAACAAATTCAAAAGAAAAGAACAGAAAGTTGGGTTTAGCTCAATCCTTTTTGGATCTCTTTGGGATATGAGTCTTTCCAATTTATAAATTGTTAATTTCACAAACAAAATTGCTAAATTTTAGCCACTGCTTATAGACCAGCAAGAAAACAACTGGGAAATTTTGAGATGTAATTAAAAAAAAATAACAGAAAAACTTCTTAGTGAATCTGCTTATATGAGAATTCCCCAGAGTTGTGAAGATTATATACTTATAAACTACATAAAATCTTATTTCTAAAAATATAGTTCTAGTTGTTTCTTTTAATATTGAGCATAATAAAAGAGTCATTTGTTTTTCAAAGCTCTAATAAGAGGGAAAAGTTTATGAGTTAGACTATATCAAAGTGAAGGATTTCTATCAGATAAAGTTTGTGGATTAAAGATAATTTTTTGAATTGGAGTAAATATTTTCAGTGTTTCAACTGGAGAAGATATAATGCCCCTAATTTTCAAGACACTTTTGTGGATCACAAGAAAATGATACTAATGTAAATAGAATGATAAGCAAAGGACAAGAACTAGCAGTTTCCAGCCCAAGACTGGGTGGACTCATTGCTTTGGGCCTCTGATGGGGAGTGAATGGTGGAGCAAAGTACTCATTTCGGGCTCAGAAAACAAAAGAGGAGAAAGGGTCCAGGGTTCCATAGTCTGTTTGGGAGCCATAACCTAATGACTGGTGGACCTCTCACAAGGCTCCTTCTTCTAAAGGACCATAGCACTTGCAATGTTGTCCTAGAGACCAAGACTTGAACACTAGGATAACTGCAGAATATTCAACATTTAAGCTATTGCATAAATGTCTTGGACTGGTGAAACTTAGTAATTTGACTGCTAAATATAGACACCTCCCACTGTAGAACTTCCCTTTGATTGTCACTGATACACTCTATCTGGAGAAGTAATAACTATTAAATTGAATAATTATGCACATATCGTATGACCCAGAAATTCTACTCCTAAGTAAACATCTTCATAGAACTGTCACATGTGTCCATAATGGGAATGAAGAAAACAACGGCCATAAAGGAATGCAAGGGGGTTGTGGTCTAGCATTCTTCCACCAAGAAGAGTATACAGTAGACAGGAACTATGGCATATTATGTAAGGGAGGTCAAACTGTTATGGGTTATGAAACAGGTTGACCACCTGTTTCATTAGTTTATTGCACCACAGAAAGACCATTTGACTGTGCATTATTTGTGATCTTTTTGTAGTACAACCACAGAGCTGAGTAATTGTGACAGAGTCCATATGGCCCCAAAGCCTAAACTATGGACCTGTGCCACTGTGGTCCTCTATCCTGTGGAAGAGTGTGAGAGTTGTACTTGCTGAGAGGCTTCTTGGTGATGTCTTTATCTGAAGTGTGCGTTCATTAGACGAGGAAGATGTTGTTCCAGAGGCTGGGATAACTACTAAAATCTCATTGCTCTGAAAGAAATGGCATGAGAATCAGGTACTCCAGTGTTCACACCATTAACACTGGGGAAGGCGAAGAGAAGTTGGGAGTTATCTAGATAAGACAAATGCTTAAAATGGTCTCTGGAGTAGAACATACTGTGTTAGCCACTCAACACCTTCCCTTCCTCTTTCCTTCTCGTCACTTCTCCTTTCTTCTCTCTTTCCTGTCCCTTGCTTTCCTCTGCTTTTTCCTTCCTTCTTCTCTCCCCCTTTCACCCTTTTCCCATTCAATATGACATTCTCATCAACTTCTGCTGCTGGAAAGGCAAAGTCACTTGTCATTACAGTGGGACCTCTGTACTTATTACTAAAAATACCAGATAGTTTTGGCTGGTAAGGGTAGCAGGTCACCAAGTAATCAACACACCAAGTACCAGCTTGAATATTTAGTGTCCAAACAGAACAAAAATTTCACATTAGAGTATGTTGAGGATAAAATTTGAGGGCTTTTAGCCAATTGAATACTGTGGAAATGATTATATTGCAGACTATATAATATCTATTTTTCTGGCACATTCAAGTTTGATATAATAATCTGAAACTAATATTATTTGATAAAGATAAATATAAAATAAAGTCTTACAGATTTATTGGAACTGATGAAATACTGAAAGTTCATATATGGTTAGAAATAAATTAGAGCCTGAATTTATAACCGCAGACCAGGTCCAGCTGGCTTTCCTTGTCCTGCTTGCAGCGTTACATGGGGAGGAAATTCAACATCTTTAAACACCTATTTTACAAATTCATGCTGATAATTTCAATTTGCTTTCATTGCTGAGTTGCAGTGAGTGGTGTTTGTGCTGCTTGACTGGGTTGTTAACATGTGAGCAGGTGCAAGAAGATAAGCTGCACATCATGAGCGCTTATGCCGCTGTGTATGCTGTCTACTTACCTCCACCTTACACCTACCATGGAAAAGTGATGCTCACAGGTGATGGTCTTATCCAAGATCCTGTGAAAATTAACTAATACCCCATATTCTACCTCTGAGGACAAAAGGAAATTATTTTAAAGGTTATTATTCTAAAATGCCCCACTCAGGTAGTGTTGTAAATCCTTCTCTATTTTTAAAGTTATTAGTTGACATTTTCTCTATTTAGCTTATTATTATCTTAAAATTTAGTCTCATTAAGGCAATAATTGTGTGCACTGAGAAGTCACTGTGTCTCCTGATAGTGACTTCTTCCCAATTCCCTGCCTGCATTTATCTTTAGGAGCCACATTGTCCTGAATAACTGAAGTGGGTTCTGGAGGACAGTTATTATCCTGTGTACACATATGAATAAAATGATGACTCATTCAGAATGTACATCACAGCTCCATGTAACTAACAATAAAGAAAATGGCCATAGCAATGGGTCTGAAAGGTCAGAGCCTAAAATAGAGGCAAAAGTAAAAAAGACTATAACAGTCCCACAAGCTAACTTTAAACTTTGAGATGAAACTTGTCCTTTGTGGGCATATTTTTCATGTATAAAGTTAATAAGAATGAGCAATTTTCATGTGTAAAATTAAAAAAATGAGAAAAGAGATGATCTCAGGAAAACTTTATGGTCTAGAATTTTATGACTCAACTGAAAGGAAAGTAAATCATTTTTTAGAGGCTCTGAATCAATTTATACCAGAAAGTCTTACAATGTTGTTTACCTTTCATCTGACTCTCAACTCTTATGTAAGCTCGCAAGTGAAACTAAGCTGAATTTTCTGTATGAGTTAACACATATGAACTTTTTATTTTTACCTACTTTTCATTTCATCTTATGTAGAGATGAAGATAGAAAAATGCTTATTCTTTATCCAATCTCTGGAGAGGAATCAGAGGCCACACAGTGGTTATGTAAAGCAGTAAGTGCAGCCTGTGCCACACATTCTACCTGACACTCTCCCACACTCTTGTGTACAGGTTTCTCTGAAATTAATACTTGATTTTGGGTGTACATGGACTAGACTGAAAAATGATCTCCAGGAAGATATCATGCCCTGAAACCTATATATTTTACCTGTATGGGAGAAAAAGGGTCTTTGCAGATATATTGTGTGTAGGATACTGGGATGAGGAGATCATGCTGGATTATCTATATGAGCTCTGAAGGCTTCACAGATGTCCTTATAAGAGAGAGGACAGACTAGAAGCTACAGACAGGAAAGGCAGAGGCAACAGGAAGATACTGCCAGAGAACAGACTAATGTGTATAACCATTATAGCCAATATCCTCTGAAATTGTGAGGATAAATTTTTGATGGTTTGGTCAACTCTGTCATGCAGTTATCACAACAGTAATAGAAAGTGGATACAGTAGAAGTGCCCAGTCCTCTGGCCATTGACAAGTATCGATCCTCAGCCCGATGGGAACCTAACTGTACAACAGGAGATGAGCTAGCAAGACAAGACAGGCCAAGTTGCATCTGTGCCTGTAGCTGCTCTTTATTCCCCTCCTTGCCTCCTGAGCTTTGCTGCCTGTGTGGTCAGCAGTGGCATTAGATTTTCATGAGATGTGTCCCTCACTGTGAACTGCACTTTGGAAGGATCAATTTTCAGAGTCGTTTGAATCATCCTAAAATTGCCCATACTGCCCAACTCTCACCTGGGCAAGGAGAAAAATAATCTTCCATCAAACTGTCCTTGTTCCAAAATGGTCAGGTACTGTTGCAATACAGGATATAAAGACACACGAGATTTAAAAAGGCCAGACAGGGGGTAGATGTTGAGGTCTGGTGGTTCCTCTAAGCATGGTTCCACTTGCTGCATCTACACTGTACTGTCCAGGATGCCTGGCTCTGACTCCACAGGGAGATCAAGGACATAGGTAGACACAATGGCTCTCTCTACCTAGAGATGTGCTGTCAGCTGTACTTCTGAAGTGTCCCATAGTTCAGTGAACTCTGTAGAGCAATGAGCTTCAGAAATCCCACTTCATGTTAGAGGAGCTCATGGAGGCTGGCTGGGTGGGACTCTGGGGGAAGAATGTCCCTGGAGACCAGACTGGAAAATTTCTTACTGTGCTTTTACAAACCAGAGTCTGACCCAGATTCTTTAACAAGTATCAGAAGAGATTTTCTACATCTTCATGTCTGGAACTATATGAAATGTGTCCAAATGGATTTACATTGGCAGAATCAAGCTTTCTATTTATTTACAGCTGCAACAAATAACTGAATTAAAGATATATAAATAATCATTTGTTGATATGATAGAGAATGTTTACTAAGAGCAAAATCAAAAGCTAATTTATTCCTTCACTCTCTGGATATGTGTAGATTGCGTTTCCTTGCTTCAAATGAAAATTTGGTATGAGATGAAACACATCACTAAGTTCTATCTGCTAGAAATTGAGGGGAAGCGATATCTCTCCCAGACTGTGGGAGTTACATAAAGCTGCTGTGTTCTAGCCTGTTGGATGGAAGAGACTAGAGGTGGCCCCCATCAAGGTAAGAGCTAGAAAAGGAAAAATGGGAGGAAATAAAAGAAAAATAAAGAGGTTGACTTATTATTTCTGAAGAAGGTGTTGATTATGGATAATGGCACATGGAGATGACTAGAGGCACATGTGTAGGAAATCTGCTAACCTTGAGAGGAAATTGTATTGTGAAAGAGATCACATTCCTGGATTTAAAATCTTACGCTCCTCCAGACTTACAACAATCTTTAGGCCTCTCCATTTGCACAAGCTCACTTAGATACAACATGAAAAAATGAATTTTTGACCAGTAGGGATTCTACTGTGATATGTGGGATAATCCCCTTCACCATCCTAAAGATGTCCATGTCCTAATTTCTAAACTGTGAATATGTGATATGTAATATTCATGTATTTATTCATGGTAGTACCAGAGCTCAAAACCAGGGGCATTGTACCACAGAGCTATATGGTCTCTCTGTCTCTCATTCTTGATCTCTCTCTCTCTCCCTCTCTCTCCCTCTTTCTGTGTGTCTGTCTGTTTCTCAGTCTTGCGAACTTGTCCAGATAGGACTTAAACCTTAGATGCCCTTGCCTCAGTGTTCCTCCATGCTGGAGAAGTGTGTTACACATTTGACTATAAAAATTATTTTTTATTTCTCTCAAACACCCAATCTCTAAAAAATAATCTCCTTTTAAGAATGAAAGCTCTATGCCAAATTGTTCCATGAACACATGCATAACCAGGCATATGGCCTGTCCTTCCTCTAAGCGCTGTCAGCCCCCCACCCCTCGCAGAACCATGCTGGTTGGCTCCACTCCGCAGCAGTCTGTGGTCTGGGCAGCACCAGGTGAAGAGATGGAGCAACTGCGTTCACAGTACTGTTTCTCAGGCATCGGAAGACTTCACTTTGATTGTTTGTTGATGTCAAAACCTTTTGGTCATCTGTTTAAGATCAGCACTACCAGAGCCTCCAGAAACTTTCAGAAACTTATACTAACATCTCATAAGATTTGAAGTTTTTAAATACAGTTGTTGTTACACGCAACTTGATGACTTTCAAGTTTAATCAAATTTTCCTTTCTGTCTCTGCATTTTGTGAAGTCATTTACACAAATTATATATCCCAATTTTCTCATTTTACCTTTGAAATTACAGTTATCTAAGACCTAGTGTATGTGTCCAACATTGTCCATGGACCATGGCGACTTTCCAGTTCCATTCTTTGGAACAAACAGTAGTTCTCCTTTGGGATCAGTCGGATGACTTTTATTTATGCTTCTGGAATAGTTGCTTGTGCACTTGTCTGTTTCCTCTTAATAAATTGCAGTCTCTTTTTGGATAAATACTGGTATTAATTTTTAAACATATAATTAATGTACCTAATGGAGGGCATAAAAACTTAATGTTTGCTGATTATATTAATTATTGGATTGCAAATATGTGAATGAAAGTAATAAAGGCTGACATTTTGTATTAGTTTTTATGCTCTCAAACTAATAGGATATTATAAGGATATAATTAAGGATTAATTAAGGATATAATTAAGTACATAGGTATAAAAAACATAAAACTATGTGGATATATATGTATATACCCATAAATACATTGATCCCCTTATCTATATTGATATGGACAGTTATATGCATTCACACACATATATAGCGGCAGAACATAATTGATGAAATTTACAATTTTTTTTGAGACAGGGTCTGGCTTTGTAGTTCAGGCTGGCCTTGAGCTCCCTCAAACTCACATCACAGCAATCCTCCTGCCTCTGCCTCCCGAGTGCTGGGATTACAGGCGTGAGCTACCACGCCCGGCATTGTGGTATGTGGTACTGATTGCTGCTGGGCGTGAGTCTCCACACCCAGTGTGGTATGTGGTTACCGGAAGATTGAACACGGGTCCTTGCACTTGCAAGACAGGCGCTGGAACCACTGAGCGAACTCCTCGGCCCAGAAATTCGCAATTTTTTGAAAAGGGCTTACTTTAAAAATATTATTTATATATTACATTTAAATACTTTAATAATATTTTTGACAGTCTTTAAGTATGAATAAACACAAAAGCTTATTCAATTTTTGGGTGGTATCTTTTAAACCCTTACATAAAGAATCACTTGAAGACTTTGATGTCTTTGGAATTAAGGACACTTTCTGTCCTGTGTCCCAGGTTTCTCTCTGATCTTGTTTGGAGTTAAGGCTCACCTGTTAATCACATTTTTCTTCTTTTGTGGGACCTTAGCTTTGTAGCACCTAATGATGTAACTTTGAAACAGCTGAAGCAGAATCAAAATGTGTAGCTCAGGTGGCAGCAATAGTCCAGATGGATAATAACCCTGATATAGTAAATATCAGAGGATTGTTGGTTATTGTGTTGAGACCATTGTAAAGTGCTCTTTCTATACATGCACAGATACCCGTGTTTATATCTTTTGTTATTTTGCTATTCAGTTCACTGTGTAGTGAGTGCCAGGTAAAGAAAATCTTACACAGAGCAATGCTGCCCTGTCACCGACGTCTTTCCAAGAAGAGAACAACATCAGAAGAGGTAGTTAACAGGAAGTAGAGTGTTACATTGCAAAACATTGTAAAAACACTGAATGTGGAGTATTTTAAGCTCCATTGCATGAGCAATGGGCAAAACCTGAGGCCCATCGATGATTCACTTCCTTGATTGCAGTGTCCTAAATCCTCTGCCCTGCTTGGAAACAGGCTGCCTGAAACAACAAAATGGCTTAACGGAGACAGCAAACCAGTGCTGTCATGAGGCAAAGCAAGAAACAGTGCAACAGAAAGCCCAGCAGTCCACTGTCACCGTGAATTGCTATTTTAGAGTGATGCAAAATAATCTTATATTCTTTTTTAAATTGACTTTATTGGTATATTTTATACATACGTTATGATAACATTCAACATTGGGAATTTGAACCTATACATGATACTCCTTGATTCTCATTTTTTCCCCGCCCTCTCTAAAAACCTTCACCTCTCACATATATAAACTTTGGTTTCTTTTTCTAACCATCAGATTTTCTTTTCCTTCTTTACTTTCCCCTACCTGCCCTTTTCCCTTTCCTTTTGAATATTTATTTCTAGTTCACAATACCTATCCTACATTGTGGCATTCGTTTGCACCTTCAGTATTTCATACTAGAGAAAACATATGCTATTTATACATCTGTGTCCTCTACTTCATTTAGGAGTATGTCCTCAAAGTACACCCATCTGAGTATAAATGACTTAAATTTATCATTTTTTATGGCTGAGTAGTACTCCATTTTGTATTTAAAAAATCTTTATTCAGTCTCCTATTCATGGGCATTTGGGCTGTGGCCAAGATTTAGCTATCACAAACTGAACTTCTACAAACATGAGTGCACATAGGTCATTGTGGTATGATTCTTTTAATTCTATAGTGTACATACCTAGCAGGGAAATAGCAGGGTCAAATGGGACCCCAGGTCCTAGTATTTTAAGGAATCTTCATAGCTGCTGCACTAGTTTACATTCCTATCGATAGTGAAGAAAGGTCCCTTTCTTCCCACCATCTACCATCATTTGTTGTTGGTTAATTTCATGAGAACAGTGAGATGGAATGGCAGTGCTGTATTCATTTGCATCTCTTGCGTGCCCAGAGATGTTCAACATTTCTTCATATATTTCTTAGCTGCCTTTAATTAATCTGAAAAATGGCTGTTCATTTCAGATTCCTATTTTGGAATTAGATCTTCAAATTGTGGGGCCGTGTTTTTAAAATTTGTATATATTCTAGATAATAATCCTTTGTGTTAGAAATAGCTGGTAAAAATTATTTTCCATATTGTAGGTTCTTTTTGCTCTGTTGGTGGTTTCTCTCGCTGTGCAGAAGCTTTTTAGTAAGATGAAATCCCACTTGTTGATTCCTTCTGCTAGTTTCCAGGCTGCTGACACTTTGTTCAAAGCCTTTCGCTGTGCCAGTGTCTCCAAGAATTCCACCTAATCTATGTTCCAGCAAGTTTGATGTTTCTGTTGTAATATTTAGATATCTAATCCACTTTGATTTTAGTTTGGTGCAAGGAGAATGCGATAGATCTAGTTTTAATCTTTGGCAAATTGAACACCAATTTTCCCAGCACCATTTGTTAAAGGAGCTATCTTTCCTACATTGAGGATGTTTGTTTGGTTCCTTGGTGAAAGATGAGGTTGCTTAATATATTGGATTATTTCTGGATCTTCTAATCTGTTCCACTGATCCTTGGGTCTATTTATTTGTCAGTAACATGGTGTTTTTTATCATAGTGCCTGTGTAGAATAGTTGCAAGTAGGGATTCTGATACCCTCTACCATGATCTTGTTGCCTAGGAGTGCTTTTGCTATTTTAGGCTTCTTGTAGTTCCAGATGAATTTTTAGATTATTTTATCTAGCTCTGTGAAATATGCTGTTGGGATTTCAATTGGAATTGCATTGAATCTATATAGTAATTTTGGGAGTATGGCCATTTTGATGACATTGGTGATTTCTACCTAGGAACAAAGGATGTCTTTCCATTTTCCAATATCCTCTTTAATCTTCTTTTTTTTACAGTGCTATAGTTTTCAGAGTAGTGGTCTTTCACTTCCTTTATTACATTGGTTCTTGATTTCTCATAAATTGCTTTTTTCAGGTTGAGATAAAGACCATCTATTCCAATTTTCTGTAAGGATTTAATCATGAAAGGGTGTTGGTTTTTGTCCAATGGTTTTTCTGCTTCTATTGAGACAACCATTGTATTTTGTCCTTCAATATGTTAATGTAATATATTATGCTTAGTGATTTACATGATTTGGACCATTCTTGCACTCCTAGGATGAATCCAACTCGGTCAGGGTGAATGATCTTCTTGATGATTCTCTGTATTCTCTTTGCTCGTATCTTACTGAGGATTTTTGCATCAATGTTAATTAGAGAGATTAGCCTATAGTTTTTTTTTTATGGTTGGATCTTTCTCTGCTTTTGAAATCCATTTAATGGTTGTTTCCAAGAAAGAATTAGGGAGTATTGCTTCCCTTTCAATTTCATTAAAGGATTTGAGAAGTAGCAACATTAACTCTTCTCTAAAACCTGGTAGAATTCAGCAGTAAAAGCCATGAGACTCCACAGTATTCTTTGTTGGTAGGTTTTTAATTACATTTTCAATTTCACATATTGATATTGGGATGTTTAGGATTTTTATATCTTCTTTGTTCCACTTTGGAATTTCATATATGTCTAGGAATCAATCCACTTCTGTGTTTTCCATCTTATTGGAGTACAGGTTTATTCTTCTGTTGGATTTCTGGAATCTTGTGTAATATATGCCTAGGTGCAGATTTTTTTTTTCCACTATAGCCATTTAGAGTCCTATAAGCCTCTCTTATTTACACGTCAAATTCTTTTTCTTTTCTTGTGAAGTTTTCTGCCATTACACTAGTGAAAAATTTTGTAAATATATTTTTCACTATCTCCTTTATTTCTGCTCACTCCAATTAGTCTTATGTTATTTTAATTTGCATCATCTAGCAGCTGCTGTATTGATTCCTTGTGGTCACTTGCTATTTTCCATAAATTATTCCTTTCCTGTTCACTGGCTGCAATTCTACCTTCCAGGTCTAATAATCATCTTTTACATTCATTCATCCTATTTTGCTAACTTTCATTGGAAATGTTCCTCTCCTGGAAATCTGTTTGAAGTTATTTAAGAGGTTCCATTACTTTCCTGAGCTGAGATTCTATCATGTGACCAACCCCTTCTTTATGGTCATTAATCACATCTTTCATTTTAGACACTATCTCTGTTTTATTTAATCTGAGAAATTACTTCTGATTTCTATTTTACTAGATCTTCTTTTGATACTGTCTCAGAGAATTCTTGTGAATAAACCTCCATTTTCTCTGTTTTTCTTTTTCATTAATTCTCCTGTGGTCATGATGTTTTTATCTGTGCTTTTGAATTTTTTTCTCATTTTACATTTTTGTTGTTGCTGATATTTTTGGTTCATTTCCTGGCCTGCTATATGGCCAATGTTTATTGCAAGTCTTTTTAATATTCAGAATTCTTAGGAGATGGCTACTTCCTGTGTTGTTCTCCTTGAATCTCTGAATGGCCTTTAGGCGATGTCAGTTCTGGCACACAATGAAAGTCAACAGTATTTCTTCACTCTTCAAGTGGGTATTTTCTGAGGTGGTGGAGAGGGCAGAGTCATGCACCGAAGGCCTCTGCCATGTCCCAGTACTGCTTCTTCACATATTCAGTGTGTGCAGAGAAGTGAATGGAGTCCGTCTGGGCTCCTCCTTCCACTCTGGTCCCACAAAAGCTCAAGGCCCAGGTGCTGTGGAAAGGTGGTCCTGACCTTCAGGCCACAGGCCTCCCCAGGTAGCAGCAGCACGTACTCAGTGTGCACAGTTAAGTAGATGGTGTCCCTGTGGACTCATCCTTCTCTGTCTTATATTCTTTCATATGGAGGCCTATACCCTGCTCTTCTCTAACAACTCTTTCAAGACCTGGAGGATTTTGTAGTCCAGGAGTCATTAACAAGCATTGGCAATCCAGTTTCAAAATAAGGCTGTAGTGCCTCATAAAACATCATTAACATTATAATTTAGCCTGGTTCTTAATTTTCATGTTGGTTTCTTCATATTTTAGTTTCTCTTTGAAGAGAACATAACTTGGAACAGTTAATAACATAAACATACATGGGAAAGTTGAAAATTCATTGAAGAAGAGAATATGAGATAAATTTTGGAACTTCCAAAGTTTTATAAAGAAATGAGGAATTCGGGCAAGTGATCATCTTTTCTTCCTCTTGGAAGAAGATGCAGAGAAAAGGCTTCAGAGACCTAGGAAAAGACAAGGTTGGTTGGACTGAAATGATATTAAAAGAAAAACTTCTAGTAACATTTGTTCATTTTATTTATTTTCCATTTGCTTGCTTTCATTATTTAATTAACTTTTTAAATGAAAATACCCATCATGCTTAGGTTTGGGCATGATGAATTGAGAGGATATCTATGAAAGCAGGAAGAAGTCAGAAATGTCTAAACATCATTCCCTTCCTATCTCTAGGGGCTATTTTCAGGTCTAAACCTATAGTTGGATTTCTGTATCTTGCTTGTGACCACACTGCCCTGTTCCCTAAGAAATAAATATCAGAAAGTTATTAGTTTTGTTTCTGAGGAGCCAATTCATAGAACCAGAACTTGTTGGAAAATTTTCTCATATGATAAAAACATACCACATTACTTAATAAGAAGCAAAATCTTGCCTACCATTACAACCTAAATACATTTTCTTTATAAAAAGGATTCTAGCCATGAAAATTGACATTTATCTCCAACAGCAGGTTTGTGAGAGATGCAGACAGCACCTTTGATTTTTCTGTTGTAAGCATAATGAAGTCTACAGTCACACTGTTAACTTATGATATGTTAAATTGCTCTGTGATTGTTATATATATCTTAGATCATCTGATCCCAGGGTATTTACATTTAGCTGATATTTAAACTTTATCAAATCTTTATTATCTCAACAATACTGTGAAGCAATATATTTTAAAGATAGGGAAAGCAATTAGGAAAAAGTATTTTTAACTATAATGAAGAACAAACATAAAAACATATGGGAGAATGGCTCCAATTACACTGTTTGAATCATTGGTTGTCACTTGCTACCTTCTTTTCAAGTCTTCTAATTTCTTGGAGAAATGTCTTTCTACCATGGCATTTTCCAAGTAAAATCAATAGTTATTATTAACCGACTGCCAACAAGCTATGGACAGAATAGAGTTTTTGTAAGTATTATTTCTAAGTGAGTACTTCCTTAGTATATTGGTTATTTCAATTTCTACTCCCAATTTTTATTCAATCAAAGCCCTGTTAGATGAATATTCTTTCCTAAGATTCCTTTAAATAGCTCCATTATGATATAACAGCCCTAGTATATCCAGAGCCTCTATAAAGTGAACATAAATAAAATCAATTTAGAGGGTAACTAAATTCTTTAGCAAAGTCTCAGGGTCATGCTTTATTTCTTCAGAGTAATAAATACTGAAGTGATCATATAATAATAGCCACTTGGTGAGGGCTTGGCTACTATGCTTTTGAAGCAGCTTGAGATTTATGACACTGTGATACCACCGGTGTCTATAAAGGAAAGAGAAATTTTTTTGTCAGAGTTGATTCCCTCATCAGCAGATGTCCTCACAAATTCAGATAGTTTTCCCTGAGGGCAGTGAGCAGTGGGATACTAATTTCATGCAAGTTTTGACTATGATTCCCTTATACCATTACTTTATTCATCAGTAGTGACATGTCCTGCACTTCATAGTCAAGCCAAAAACACCTCTAGAGATTGATTAATTAGGTCAATGGAAAGGAGAGTATGTAAATCTCAGTTTTTAGATGGCAGAAAATTTGTAATTAACCCCAGTCATTTTAAAGGTACTGGTATTCTAGTTTTTACGTTATAGGATGATTACATAATGGATTATTGAAAAAGAGCAATTGCTACTTCTCAGAAAAATCTCCCAGTAAAGAGTTATTTGCAGCATAAAGGATCATAATGAACAGAAAGGATATTTTGTTTTTTATCAAATCACTGTTCTGCAGTGGAGAGTGATGATTTAGGAGGGGAGTTTGAGAGTGAAAGATTTGGATGTGGATCTGATCACGTGTAGTAGAATATTTCTTCATGCCTGAGAGGTTTGGCCTTTCTTCTTGGTCCCTGGTAGGTAATGTCTACAACCTAGTAGTCTAATTCCTGAAACAAGTTTAACAGTGTGATTTGGAATTATACTAATACTGTAGTATGCATGGGGACTTTGAATCAAATAATATCAGCTTCACATCTGGAGAGACTGCAGGCTAAGCACAAGTTCCCAAATAGTCACCCATGAAAATGAAGACTGAGGTGGGCTTCTGCGGCTGGCAGAACCACACACCTTGTCATATTCTGATGTCGCACTGCTCAGGACCTTTTATGGAAAAGATTGGAAATTGTGTTGGAAATTTTTTAGACTGACTTACATGCCTCTTCTTTGGGTGACCTTGACAGTGTCCTTTAGCTGTGGCACAATGTAACATAGGTGTAACAGCTTTATGAAGCCACTGGACATTGTGTCCAAGGACATGTGACTTCACTTTTTTTTTTTTTTGGTTTTTTTTTAAATTTTAAAATCTTTATTGGTACATTACATATACACATCATGATTGCACTCCATAATGGGGGTTTGTACCAGTATAAGACACAACTTAATTCTCATTTTTTCCCATAGCCCCACCCAACCTACCGCCCCCCCATATATATAAAATTTGTTTCCTTACTTTTTTGTTACAATCTCAACATTTTCCCCCTTCTTCCTATTTTACATTGAGCATTTTCTATTTCACAATATATAACATACAATTAAAGAACTTAGATCAGGGCTGCGACAGGGGTCATGGAAGCACTTGTGTTTACACCTCAGCAAAGGAGTCTCCAAGTAAAGGTTAAGAGTAATAGTAAAGACTCAGTAAAACTTCCTGAGGGTTTTCTTTTCTTCCTTCCTCTGGTTCACATTGTAATTTCTTGTTTTCATGAGTGCCATGGAAGGGAGTTGAAAGCACTTTAAGTCAGCACATGTTACTGTGAAGCTAGTCCCGAGAGGGAAGAACCCCAGGAAGGGGCAGTAGTGTGCCTGTGGCCTTGGCCTTGCCTGTAAGGAAGGTGTTGGAACTTGGAACAGTTGCTGAGATTTGACCGGTTATGTATTGCCTGGAAGAGCTGGGAGGATTGCTTAAAAGAAGTTCAGTGGCAAAAATGCTTGTGAATTTTAATATGGAGTGAAATATTTCAAAGTAACAACATTTTGCCTTTGATATCAAAGAGCATCCTTCTTGTATTTTCATCCTTACTCCCTGTTATTCAACTCCAAGATCCATGCATGTACCCAGCTCATGGAGCATTGTATGCCAGTCCTGTCACTGTGTTACTTATTTTCATGTATGTTCAATGTATATAGCTTGTGGATAGCTCCAATGGTTTATGATAGTTTTTGCTTAGATAACAGGTTCATGTACTTTTTCCTCATGTAATGAATACTTAGAAAACTGCAATGCCTAGTAGTTAAAAAAATGAATGTTAATATTCCAAATAATAGAATTTTAGGCAGAAGCAAACATAAACTTTTGGTGTTTGTGTTGTGAAATATTTTTATTGATTTTTCCTTCCAGATATCTTATAGATTTCTATTTTATAGATTTATTATAATTAAGAGGAACCACATAACTGATACTCAGGCAAGATCCAAGTAGAAGAGATATGTTCCCTTCTTAGCTGGGAGAATATAATTATTAAAATATAAAAACTGTCTAGAACTATCTTTTAGGATCATAGACATTGGCTAAGGCACATTACTGTTGTAAGGATTAAAATGCCACAGTGTGTACAAAATGCCAAAAATAGAGTCCAGAACACACTAAATACTTAATTAATGTTAGTCACTAATATGGCACAATTTGATATTTTTGCAACTCTTTATGGAAAAGCAGTTTGTATGGTACAGTCATCCATGATTTAGAATGAATATATCATTTTCCACTGCCAAATAATCAGTAAATTTAAAATATTACTATTCGGTTAGAGTACAAAGCAAATATGTGCAAAATAGATTTTCTGAATATACGAATTCTTTGAATCACTGGCTCTCATATTATCCTCAGCAAGAGGCTGCCTGACATAGCTGAACTAAAAGCTTTAGAATCAGGTATTTAAATACAGCTTCCCCAAATTAAGTTTACAGTGCTGAGAACATTATTTAGACTCTTTAATCAGTAGATTCCTTATTTTTAAAATCTGGCTGATTCATG
>PVIR01031752.1:0-19182 GCA_004026965.1 Petromus typicus
TGCACATTTCTGATGCGCCATTTCACAGGAAAAGCAAAGGTCGCTGCATTTTCTAACCCAGAGGGTACATTGCAAGTGTGAGTTTCTAAGAGTCATAAAACTTCTATCCAGATGGTCATCTCTGCACTGATCCTAAGTGAGAGAGGCTGTCTGCCGAACGCCCACTGCTTCCACAGACCCTGCGCACTTTATCTCGCTTCCATTTACAGCCACTCCTCCCATTATCACCACTATTTCAAAGATGAAAAGCTAAGACACAGAAGTTAATGGCTCAACTAAAATCAAACACTTACCAATTCCACATCTGTTGTTCCACGTAGCATTGTGTGTTTTGGACGCAGCGTCTCACGTAATCCTCCCACAAAACCTACAGCGTTAGGACGATGTGAGTGAATCTGCCCCAAGTCCCGTAGCACACATGTGACAGACCTAAAACAGTTTATGCAGAATGTCTTTCCCATCACAACCTGTTATCTTTTTAACTCCCAGGAGACCCCACTGCGTCTTGTCAGGTTTTAAAGATGTATATATGGACACACAGTGAAATAGATGAGTTACACAGTGTAAATTACACTATCAGCATAGGTTCCTGTATTGTTAGAACAGGACGATACTGCTATCTTTCAAGTAAGGCAGATGCCAGGTGAGGTCCACTTAGCTAGATCAGTGTTTTCCCAAGTGTGTCCCGGAGAGGTTCAGTGCATAACATATTTAATGAGTGCTATATTACTCATCTATTTCACTGTGTGTCCGTATCTACATCTTATATACACCCTGATAATACAAATGTGAAAAATTTCAAACCTGACTTCTTGTATGAAGTTGCAGTCAAAATGTACATCCAATAAAAATATTGCATAAAGTTACCTTTAGGCTACATATACACAATACATATGAATCAAAAATGAATTTAATGTTTAGAATTAAGTAATATCTCCAGGACATCTCATTATATGTACACATATTAAGAAAACTTGAAGAAATCTAAAGTCTAAAACACTTCTAGTTTCAAGCATTTTAAATAAGGAATTTTTAACCTGCATTTAAGTTTGGATCACGGGTTAAGAAGCATCTCTGCTTCTGAAATTTTACTCATATTTTTTGTTACAAAGACCTGACAGCTTCCTAACATCCTGGAATTCTTTTTGGTTTAACTTTTCTGAAGCATTATTGTAAAGGAGTGGAAAGTGAATAAAGGCTATTATTTTTGTAATCTCAGGATTAAAACAATGAGATGTCTGGCCACGCATATAGTTCATTGACCCCACGCCTGCCTAGCAAACACACGGTCTTGAATTCAATCCTTGACACCACAAATAAACAAACAAAAACAAAACCCAAACAACTATGAGCTATCAGCATTTCTGAAAGGGAGTGGTTTTCCTATTCTTTCATACTCAGGGCCTTTTTTCCTCCTCATATTTGTTTCTATGAGAGAAAGATTATTTTTGAAAAATGAATTCCATAGATATTTCTTAATGCAGTACCAAGACAATCCAGTATCTTTCCTTTTTGTTGCTTTATGGAAAACAGTAAAGACAGGTAACCCTCTCACATCAGGAACTCAGATCAGAGCAACAGTCAGAGGCAGGGCATGCAAATTCTCATGTTGCTAGTGTGAGCAACACACATTTCCTCTTCTGTCAGCTTTTCTACCAGTACAATGAGGCTAGAAAAACAATTCAGAAAGTCCTTGCCTGTGCAGATGACTTCAAGAGTTTTATCTGTTTTATTTTCCAGTAGGTTGTTTCTGTGTTAACATTTAGGTCCATTTTGATGAATAATATCTAGGATATATTAAGAACTTTAAAAATTAGATCTATAAAAACAAAAGACCCAATCAAAAAGTGGTCAACTGAAATAGACACTTCTCAGAAAAGACGGTATAAATAGCCAATAAAGACATGAAAAAATCTTCAGCATCACTATCTATTAGAAAAATGTAAATTAAAACAACAATGAAGTTTTATCTTACTCCAGAAAGAATAGTTGTCATCAAGAAATCAAGCAATAACAAGTACTGGTGAGGCTGTGGGGAAAAGCGGTCACTTTTCCATCACTGGTGAGAATGTAAGCTAGTACAGCCAACATGTAAAAACAGTATGGTCATTTATCAAAAAATAAAAATTCCCTTCCCTTTACAGTTATCTTTCACAAAGAGTTAAAGGCATCATATTATAATGATGGATATATACCAACGTTCGTAGCAGTATAATTTATAATAACTAAATCTTGGAAGCAGACTATCAACAGAAAAAACAGATGAG
Organism: Petromus typicus; assembly: GCA_004026965.1. Lineage (NCBI taxonomy): Eukaryota > Metazoa > Chordata > Mammalia > Rodentia > Petromuridae > Petromus > Petromus typicus. Next base: position 2,268 of record PVIR01031752.1, read on the forward strand.
GAACACATAATATTTATATTCAAAGGAGTACTACTGTGCCACAAAGAAAGATGACATAGGAAAATGCTTCTCCCTGACACAATATGTTATGTGAAATAAATCAGACACACAAACTTAAACATTACATGGCTTCTCTTATATAAAAAACTCAAGATATAAATGAAGACCAAAATAAAAGATAGGTAAAAGAAAATATGGAGATAGATCTTTTTCAGATGATAATGGTAGCAAGAGATGGTGGGAAGAGGAGAAATGGAAAGGAGATTAAAATTTTTGAGACACATTATGTACATGCATCGACGCCATACAAGAAATGTAATCATTGGGTAAAGCAAACATGTACTAATAAAAAGTAAAAACTGGAAAAAAGAAACTAATCCAGTTCACAGAACAGTTATGAGAGGAATGTATAAAAGTTGCACCATTTCTGGGTTTTATATGATCTGCCTGAATCATAGGTCCTCGGGACACTTTTTATTATTGTTAGAAACAAGTGCTCATTAATGTACGATCGGACTGTTCTCAATAAAAATAGAGAAATGAAGAACTTAGAATGACCACAACCCAGAGGATGTGAATCAAAAGGAGCTCTCTTCCCTTGCTGGTGCGAGTGCAAAGTGGATAGCTGCTCTGAAAGGCAGACAGCTTGACAGAGTCGTACGAAACTAAGCCTAACTGTTAGCATACAAACCAGCAGTTGTGCTTCTTGGTATCTCCCCAAGGAGTTGAAAACTCCAGGTCCACATACAAATTTAAACACACAGGTTTTAGTAACTTTATCAATAAATATCAAACTTGGAATCAGGTAAGATATTCTTCCATAGGTGATCTGATGAAATAAACTGTAGTATAATTAGACAAGGGAATGTTACTCAGTTCTCAAAACAAATGAACTGACTCTCAAGCCCTCAAAAACAATAGAGAAAATGAAGATGTAAATGAGTTCTAGTATATATAACTGATATTGTGAAATAGAAAATTCTTAAAAAGAAAGAGGGTGTAGGGGTAAATAACGAGGGGAAAAGAATGTGATAGTAATAAAAAAAGGAAACAAAGCTTATGCATATAGGGAGTGGGTGTTGCAGAGTGGGTGGGGGAAGGGAAAAATGAGAATCGAGTCATGTCATATTCTGGTACAAACTCTTAATGTTGAATGCGATGAAGATGTGTATTCATACTGTATCAATAAAGATTTGAATTTTAAAAAAATAGAGAAGCAAGTGAAAAAAGCCAGTCTGGAAAACTACACACTGTACAATTCCAGCTGTTCACGACATTCTGGAAAAGTAAAACTATGAGGTCGCCAACCTCAAGAACAATAACAACAAAAATCAGTGGTTAGCAGGGCTTAGAGCAAGGCGCAGAGAAGCAATCCATGGGGGATTTTTAGGGTGGCAAAAGTGTTTTGTATGACACCATAGAAGTGGATATATTTGTCCATACACACAGATTATACAAAACCAAGAGGGAAATTCACTCCAAACTATAAATTTTTGGTTAAAGTGCTGTCCAGGTTGGTTCATCAATTTTAATGAATATACCTTTCTGTGGGATATTGATAACAGGTGAAGCTAGAAGTGGGGGTAGAGGATACAGGGGACCTCTCTGTACTTTCTGCTTCACTTTGTTATGAATCTAAAATCACTTTAAAAACTATCTGTTCAATTTTCTCTGAGGCATAGCTTTATATTATTCCTTAAAATAAAAATTTCAAGATTCACACATATAAAGGCATATACTATTAGATACAATTTTTTTAGTGTACTAAAAAACTGCCTCTGTGTACCTCTGTTATTTAATCTGTTAATCTCTAGTTGGTAGAGGTGTTACCACTAGAAAAGTTACTCCACAAAAATGAAAGGAAGCCAAAATAAAAAACCAAAAGGCAATTGGTATAAGCATTAAAGTGAAAAGTAAGAAACACAGAAATGAGTTTATCTCATTACATCAGACTTGCCCTCCCCATAGGGAACGCATCAGGACTTTCACAGAAGCCATATCAACAACGCTTTTGCATTGTGAAACATAGGGTTTTTTTTTTTTTTCTTTTTGGCATTGAGGATTGAACTCAGGCCTTTGTTTTCCATGGTAGGTGCAGTACTACTTGAGCTAAATCCTCAGCCTTAAACATAAATGTCTTATTGAGACATTAAGTTTCCATGGTTGGGCTTGACCACGTGATCTTCCTGCTTCAGTCCTCCAGAGTCTGGAATTATAGGCTTGCAAGCGCTGCATGTGGCTCACCTCAAATTTCTCAACTTGCATAAATCAGCCCATTTGATGAGCTAAAGCTCTGCTAGACTTTGGTAATAAGTCACAAGGATTTTCTTGCACATAGTCCGTTATCAGCAAATATCTATAAAAACCACACACACACACACACACACACACACACACACATATACACACACACACCTCCATTAAATCCATATTCAGTGAGCTGAATATTGTTATTCATTGCCAAACATTGCTATCAATGTTCCAGTAGGGGCTGGTGCTAGTAGTTAGAAACTATGTCCATTCTTATGTGATTTTACTTTTTCTGTGTTGTTAAACTATCTTATTAAAAACTCAGTAAGGTCATTCAGATCAAGATGTGCAGATATGAGCTCTGTCACTGTTTTCTGCTTTCCATTAATGTGTGTGGAGCCTTTCTTTAGTAGGTTTCCTGCATTTAGCTTTACCTTTTTATATTTGTTATTTATTTTTCCTCCCAAATACTTTTCTGTGTTTACTGTTTTGATCTGATAAATAAATCCATTAGATTTTTAAAAATTCAAATCTTTATTGGTATATTATGAATACATACCATCATCGCATTCAACATTGAGAGTTTGTACCAGAATATGACATGACTTGATTCTCATTTTTCCTCTTTCCCCCGCCCTGCAACCCCACCCCCTATATACATAAGCTTTGTTTCCTTTTTCTTTATTACTATCACATTCTTTTTCCCCTCATTATTTATCCCTACAGCCTCTTTCCTTTTAAACATTTTCTATTTCACAATATCAACTATACATACTGCAACTCATTTACAACTTCATTTTCTCATACCAGAGAAAAGATATGACATTTACATACATATCTGTGATCTATTTTTTACTGTTAACAACTTTTTACAAATTTAGAAGATTAAAACAGCACCTGTTTATTGGCCCACAGGTTTGTAGGTCAGAAGTTCATCATGGCACAGCTGGCTTCTCTGTTTAGGAGGAACCTAAGGCTAAAATCAAAGTATCGGCTGGGCTGAGTTCTTTTTTCTTTTTGATAACTTACCACAATTATTTTGATATAGGTATATATAATTTACAATTTTAAAAATAATTTTATTACTAAATGTTTGTGGTACATAATGATTAAGTTCATCAGGGTAAGTTGGTACATGTACATAGACCCTTTTTTTTTGTTTTTTGAGACAGGGCCACATTATGTAGATAGGGATGGCCTTCAATGCATTATGTAGCACAGGTTGGCCTCAAACTCAGTGATTTCCTTGCATCAGTCTCCAAAGTACTGGAATTAGAAATCTGAACCATCATTCTTGGCCTTATGTAACTATTTTGATTCTTCCTTCATCCCCTTCTCCTCCTCTCCTTATATGGAAGACATGGGGCAAAATTAACTTCTCTGTTGATTGTTGGTAAAATTCAGTGGTTTGTAGTTCTGGACTAAGATTCCCATTTTCTTGCATTGTCTGCTGGGGCCTGCTCTTGACAGGTCTCACCCACCCCCTTGGCAGCTGACTCCTTCCGTCTCCCATTCTGCAGTGGTAAACTGAACTCTTCTCATTCTCTGAATCTTGGAATTCTCTTTCTGCCACATGCCTGAAAAAACTTCCAGCTTTTAAAGCTTTCACATCAGTAAATTACATACATGTTGGACACTTTCTTATAGTTGCATGTGTCCTTTAACAGTCTAATTATGGGAGAAAATCTTTTTATTTCTTAATACTGAGGAGTATGCAGGGTATGCATAGAGGTGGAGGAGAAGGTAGGACATCTTGGAGCCTATCAATTACCAAACCCCTCCTCTCTCTTTAGCTCTACAATGAATTGAATCTGTGAGATTTAAAAGCTTTCCCTAGACTACTACAGAAAACCCAGACTCATTTTTGTCCTAATCTACCTCTGTCACATCTCATTGTCCTCTTATTGTCAAACCTCCCTCAAGGCAGCATCTCACGGTGCAGTTCCCCAAATGCTCCCTTGTCTGCTGAGTTCTGTCACACCAGTCCTCAGGAGCTCCAGCTGCTCCAAGTTATGTCCTTGGAGATCCTGGGTCTGTAAACAAGTTGTGTTGTCAGACACAGGGGAGCACCTGCTGGTTTTCTCCAAGGACAGCCTATGAATATGGAGATATGTTGCAGTTACACAAAACAAAACAAAACAACAACTAGAGACAGCATTATTCCCAAATCTACAGTGTCTCCAGCCACTTGACTGAATTACTTGAAATCCTAAGAGCTGACAGTCAACAATTTCTACCAAGAGACAAGAAATTAAGTCCTTGCTGCCTGCCATCTGGGCCAGGAATGGAAGAGAAAATTGTGTGCAATCTTCATTTCTAGTGTTTTTCAGGGAAAGGAAAAAAATAACCCCCAAAACTCATACAAGGAAGTGTTGCAGATAAAGTCCAGAAATGATATAATGTCTTGTTCTAAATTACTACCCTTCCTCATTGGTCAGAAGGCCTAGGTAACCTGGGGTTGGGTACAGTAAAATTATAGTCCTCGGAATGCTTTCTATGATCTTGACAATGCACTTCTGGATTTATGTTTTAATAGATGTATAGTTTTTCCCCCCCTGGATCTGTGTATCAGTCAGTACCTTTTGTTGTTGCAAATTGCTGAAAACCAAAGAGGTTGTTTGGTTTATGCTTCAGGGAAAATCAAGTTATGTTGGAACCTCATGCTCAATAATACAATCAAAGGTAAGTTTTTTCCTTTTGCCCACTTTGCCTTTAAGTTTGATTCCTTGTAGTGGTGACAAAATAATATCCAACAACTCCACATAACACAGTGTAATTTGATCATTTATATTTAGTGGGGGAAGAGAACTTGTCTGAACCACTGTTTGGAGTTTCATATTTCCTGGCTCTTGCAAAATCCTCAGGTCACCTCTGGTCAGTGACACAGGCAGGAAAACAATGCGTGAGCTGTGAAGTCAACATATGAAGAGTAAGATACCTGAAAAAAATCCCATCCTTATTTATAAGATACCAAGTATAATATGCAAGCTCTGTATTTTAAGGAAATCTGTAAAAAGCCTCATTTTTTTATACTTTAAAGTATTTTGGCACATTGTCACTTCAGCAATAGTCAGATGAACTGTTTTTGGCATTTGTATACTTGTTAGTTTTCATCTAATTTGTAGCTAGTCTAAAATTTAAAGAGTTTTATGTGCTACTTGTACTTTTGCCTACTTTCTCCAAGTTTTGAGAGATACCAAAATGTTGCTGAAATAATTTCACATTCCCTTAATAAGTAACATGGAGATGATGTCCACAAAGTATTGCAGGGACTTTCTCCTATGAAACTGATATTCTTTTGGTCACTAGAGACAGAGATAGGGTAGAGGGCTAGTAAATAGATTAGAAGACTCTACTCTAAGACATAGTTGGAAAATGTGAATGGAATCATTGCTCTCTAAATTAAGTGTTGGATTTTTTTTTCAATTAACACAAATAACAACAAAGTATTCTCCAAATATCAGAGTAAGTTAATTTTGATATCAGAGAACATTTTTAATAGCCAGAAGAAGCTGTTGTGTTTTCAATAAGTTAGCTGTGCAGATGGCATGATGATGTCTTCCATGTTCTGCGAACAGAAGACGAGATCATCTCTGCTCTCAGATTTCTCCTAAACAGGACATATAACAGCGATAATTTCTTAGAGTGAATCATTCTTTGAAGGGGGTGAGACCAATGCCGGAGATAGCTGGAGATAGAGTTGGAGCAATACCTGTGGAAAATGTCTTTTGTGACAGTGGTGTCTCTCTCTGAGTAGGATGCTACCCAGGCATTTAAGTGACTATTCAGTGTGACAAAGATCATTTCTTCTTTTAAACATATCCATTAATTTAAAAAGTCAAACTAGTCTCAACTGTGTTCTTCACCAGGCTGCCAAAGGCAGGACCTTTTCTCACTGAATAGCTGGGCTCTGGTGTTGTTTCAGTCTTCCTGTAAATGACGTGACTCCTTCATTCCTCCTCAGTGGTTATAAAATCCTAATACTCTGTGGTTTCTGTGCAGCTTGGCAGCTTCTGAAGATGAATAATGGCTAATCGAAGGTTGTGACCCTCCCCCAGGGCTGACAGACCACAATGTCAAGGGTATACATTAGATATAAAAAGATGATTTCTTAACATTTCCCCTTAACTGCTGAAGCTTCTTCTTCAATAATTCTTGGAGTCTTATAATAAAAAATGCATCTCACCTATTTCCTCCAGTGGAACCTTTTGTCTGGATAGCTATCACAACTATTTTGCTCCATGCAATGAAATTAGGCAGAGATTCCATTTGCTGAACTCATATGTAGATGGCTGTGCCCTCTGCCTTATTACTAAATGAGTACAGTGTGCCCTTCAGTAATTCTTTAAACTCTCAAATGCCTTGGAAGTAATATGCTGGAATATTACTGAGCTGTGACTGAAGCACCATTTGTGCTAAATATGACAGCGCACAAATGATATTCCTCTATAAAAGTTCAGACTACATTAATCTTTTAAGGAGGCTCATTGACTGGGAAGATGGCTTAGATATAAAATAAAATAAAGACACCAAGGGCTCATTGAGGGGAGTTTTTCTGGGATTTCTAGGAATAAGCTTAAGGAAAGGTCCATGAGTTAACCCTTTACAGATAGTACATGAGAAAGTAAATGGAATTCCAAAGGGAGAGGCAGAAAAATCATGACATACGTTCAATAGGAAGAGGTTTGAGAAACTGAAACTAATAAGCAGGGATTAAATAGCTGAGGCAAATAGACAATATGATCATTATTGATAACAAGAAAAATGTGAGGATTCATAAACTGATGTTTATAGTTCCAGTCCTTATCCATATTTCTGTTTGGAAGAATGGCGGATTTCCTGTGTAGTTTGTCTAGTGTCATTCTTTTCACTTAGACCACACAAAGAAGAAGCAGTTTCAGGAATGTATGTCTTTTCCTAGGTTTCTAAACTGGCAGTGCAGATCAAGAGGTAAGGCTTCCAGGGAGATGGGGAATGGTACACACCCATATATTAGGTTCTCGAAGGTTCAGATTCCAGACATTGGAAAGTAACTTGGGAAGGCAAAGAAGATGGGAAGTAGATCCCTGGAGCCCAGAAAGACTCTGAAGGGAAAGTTAGAGCTGACTGAGAAAATGAAGAAACAGACTGCAACACAGAAAAAAGAAGTGATGATCTGCACTTTCTCAGGTGTCTTGGCACCTCACTCATGGCAAAATAAAGGAAGATCAAATCTATAGTGACACAGTGAAAGCAGGTGAGCTCATAGTGACACAGTGAAAGCAGTGAGCTCAGAGGCCGTTAGGGAGAAATTCACCAAGGGCACAAAGCTTGGATGCTTTACATTACAGCAGCTGATGAGAGACTTCCTTATCTCCTGGAGAGGGAGCCTGGTCAGATGCTGCTTTAGGGAATGGCCAACTGAACATGGGACTCAGAGCATCCATGTGTTGGCTTCATCTCAGGGCACACAGTGTTAAACTTTCACCAGGACCGAGTGAGAGACAACCATGGGAGAGGTCCAAGACCAGGGAGCTGTGGTCAGGCTGGCAAAAGACACCCACAGTGCTATAAGCTAAATGACTCAGGCCAGAGACTGAAGACCAGAGGCCAGGTTCCACCTAAGTTTCTGTGGATTTGAAAGTCCTAGAAATGGCACCGCACCTTAACGCTACTGCCTGCTTACTGGGATTATCCAGCACAGGTCTGGGTTCTGATTGTCTTTCCAGACTACCAGAAGGGAACCAGAAGAATCCTAGAATAACAACAACAACAACAACAACAACAACAAACCCCCAAAATACATGAAAAATGTTCAACATCACTGATCATTCAAGAGATGTACATTAAAACAACACTGAAGATTCATTTCATTCCAGAAAAAAATGACTATCATCAAGAAATCAACCAACAAGTGCAGGCAGGGATGTGGAAAAAAGGAAACTTTCTCCATTGTTGGTGGAAGTATAGATTGGTGAAATCACTGTGGAAATCAGTGTGAAATCAGCACTGCAATTCTACCTTACTCCAGAAATAATGGTTAATATCAAGAAATTGACTGGCAACAAATGTAGGCAGGGCTATGGAGGGAAAGCAAACTTTCTCTCCTGTTGGTGGGAATGTAGACTGGTGCAACCACTGTGGAGATCAGTGTGATGACTCCTCAAAAAGCTAGGATTAGATGTTCATTTGATCCAGCTATTTCCCTACTGTGAGTATTCACAAAAGAACTAGAAACACCATATCACAGAGACAGATGTGCACTCATGTTTATAAAAGTAAACTTTGTGATAGCTAAATCTTGGAAACAGACCAAATGCCCATCAGCTGGAGACTAGACGAAAATGTGTGTGTGTGTGTTTTTTTTTTTAAATAAAAGTGTTACTCAGTCACAGTGAATGGTAAATTAGAAACACTTATAGCTAAATGGATGGACATTGAGACTATACTAGTTGGAATAAGTAAGACACAGATGTATCAATATGGTATTGTTTCTCCAGTGTGAGAAAGTGATGATGTAAATGAGGTCCAGAATGTATGATGGGTATCATGAAATAGGAAGAAAACACACAAAGGGAAAGAGGAACTGAATGGGGGAAGGGAGTAGCTAAAAAGGGCAAGAAAATAATTTGATGATATAAAGGAAATAAGGAAAACAAAGCTTATGTATATAGGAGGGTGGAGGATTGAAAAAGGGGTGGAAGAATGGGAAAATTGGAATCAAGATATATCACATACAGGTACAAATTCTCAATAAGGAATGTGACCATAATGTATTCCTAAAATGTGCAAATAAACTCAATTTAGTATATAAACACAAAAAGCAAACACAAAGCAATAGAAGAGCACAAAAGGAAGTCAGCAGTATGCAGTTTGGAGCAGACCAGAACCCTTCTGAATGTCCACTTGGACTATGCATGGACTTCAACATTCATCCTCCAGGACTATGAGAAGTAGGCGCTGTTGTTTAAGCCTCTTGGGCTGTGGTAATTTGCTATAAAAGCTTGAAATGATTTTGAATGCACCAGAGTCATCTCTCCACTCCTTTAATCTGCTTTAAAAACACACAGGAGAGAGAACTTGCATGCCATGTTCCCCACAGCTTGGCCAAGTGTGTTATGTCCTACAGCCTTTCTCTCCCATCCTCTTGCTGCAGTTTTCATTTCCCTCTTCTCTGGAGACAAGCTGCCTGTGTGTCCTCTGTCCCCAGTTGCCAGCAATATCATCTCTGTGATACCTTGAATGATTCAATGAACTACTGTTGAAGAGGGGGAAAAAAAACTCCAGCCAACCACCCAACCAGCCACCCACCCAACAAACCAATCAACCAAAAAAAAACAAAAAACAAAAAACAAAAAACAAAACCCCAAAACAAACAAACAAAAAAACTAATAAAACAAACAAACAAACAAACAAAATCCCAAAAACCAAACCAAAACAAAGAAACCAAATAAACTGAAACTAGAAGTCTCATTGGACCCAGCTATGCCCCATATGTGTATCTTTCCAAAGGGGTTGAAAGAATCATTCCATAGTGATATTTGCATGCCATTGTTGACAATAAAACATTTTTGATAACTAAGTCTTAGAAACAGACTATATGTCCATGAAAAGATGAATGGGCAAAGAAAAATGTAGTATTTATATATAATGAAGTGCTACTCTGCCACAAAGAATGATAAACTTGAGTCATTTTTAGGTAAATGAATGCATCTAAAGACTATAAACTTCAGTGGATCAAATTAGACACATACAACTCTCCTATATCTATAGCGTTGTTTCTCATGTGTGAGAAACCCAAAATGTAAACAAGGAGCAAAGTAGAGGGTAGATATTAGGAACTAGGAAGAATATATTCAAATGGGAAGGGGGAAAAGGAAGGGGTGGGGGAAGGGAAAAGAATTAGAAAAATAATGGAGGGGAAGAAAGGGAGCACAATCTTCTGTATGTGGGAAGGGAAGAAGGATGGAAGGGAAGGGAAGGGAGTGGGAAAAAGAAGAATGAAGACTTATTATGTACAGGTACAAATTCCCTAGGATGATATGTGTGGTAAACATGTACTAACAAAAATAAATCGAAGTGGATCAGGGACCCAAATATTAAAACAGATACACTAAACCTGCTACAGAACAGGTTAGGTAAAACTCTTGAAGACATTGGCTCAGGGAAAGATTTCATGAACGAGTCCTCCATAGCACAAGAACTGGTAGAAGAAATCGATAAATGGGATCTCATCCTATGGAGAGATTTCTGCACAAAAGAAACCACCAGCAAAGTGAAAAGGCAACCAACAGTTTAGGAAAGAATCTTTATCAGCTGTTTGTCAGATAAAGGGCTACTATCTAGAATATATAGAGTTTAAAAAAATCAATCCCCCCAAATTTAAAGATCCAATTCAAAAATGGGCTTCTGAAATGAAGAAGAGGGAGAAATAAAAGCAGCTAAGAAACATATGAAGAAATGTACAACATCACTAGTCATTCGAGAGATGCAGATGAAAACAACATTAAGATTTCATCTTACTCCACAATGAATGACTGCTGTCTCAGAATCAGCCAGCAACAAATGTTGGCAAGGCTGCGGAGAAGAAGGAACCCTTCTCCACTGTTGGTGGGACTGTAGACTCATGCAACTCCTGTGGAGATCAGTTTGGAGATTCCTCAAAAAGCTAGGATTGGAGGTCCCATTTGACCTGGCCATCGCTCTGCTAGGTATATACACAAAAGAATTAAAAGATTCATATCCCAGTGACATATGTTTACCCATGTTCATAGCAGTTCAGTTTGTGATTGCTACATCTTGGAAACAACCCAAATGTCCATCAACTGGAGACTGGATAAAAGAATTGTGGTTCTTCTACAGAAGGGAGTATTACTCTGCTATCAAAAATGATAAGTTTGAATCATTTATACTTAAATGGACATATCTTGAGGACATCCTCATAAGTGAAATAAATAGGTCACAGATGTGTAAATATCACATCTTTTCTCTGGTATGAGAAAATAAAGATGTAAATGAGTTCTAGAATGTATGTTATATATTGTGAAATAGAAAATAGTCAAAGAAAAATGGGGTAAAGGGGGAAAATAATGAGATTATAACAAAAAAGAAAGGAAACAAAATTTATGTACATAGGGTGTGGGGGTGGTAGGGTGGGTAGGGATATGGGAAAAATGTGAAATAAGTTGTGTCATATACTGGTACAAATTCTCATTGTGGATTGCAATCATGATGTGTATATGTAATGTACCAATAAAGATAAAAAAAAAAAAGAAAACAAAAACCAAGAATAGCTAGGAGATTTAATCAACATGAACAAAGGTAGTTCCAATGTAAATACATGATACTATTTAGAAGTTATTAAAACATATACAAAATATAAAAATTGCAGTCATTAAAAATTATAAAAGTAATAAATATTCAATTAGTAATGTAACACTATGGAAAAACCATACAGGAATGTCACCAGTTGTCATGATCTCCAGGCACATTCATGTGTTGGTATCTATAATTTGTTAACCCAAAAGAAAATGGAGTGTTTTTCTGCAATAAATAATGATAAGTTTGAGGCATTTATACTCATCTGGACATACCTTGAGGATATACTCCTAAGTGAAATAAATAGCACACAGAGGTGTAAATACTGTTATCTTTTTTTTAGTATGATAAAATGAAGATGTAAATGAGTTCTAGAATGTATGATAGATATAAAGCTCAGGGCAGCCTCAAACTCAGCGATCCTCCTGCTTCTGCTTCCCATATTCTGGAATTACAGGTGTGAGTCACCACATCCAGCATTGTGGTATATGGTACTGATTGCTGATGGGTGTGAGTCACCACACCTGGCACTGAGGTATGTGGTTACGGGGATCTAACTCGGGACCTTGCATTTGCAAGGTAGATGCCAGAACCAGTGAGCTAAATCCCCAGACCCCAAGACAGTATCATTTAATAGGCTGTCTTTTTATTCACTAAAACTTATTTCTCTAGATTAATAAAGAAATTGGCAGTTTAAATCACCAGCACATCACAAAAGAAGTAATAAAGTAGAGGAAACCCTTGAAAGAGCCTGTGTATAAAATTTGTATTATAAAATTTAATGTTTATTATAAATGTAACATAATTTAACAAATAAGTATTGCAAAGTCTAAGAGAAAGTAAAAGTTACCTGAAAGTTTATCACCCAGAGACAATCAGCATCAGCATTTTGGGAACAATGAAATCTCTCTATCATCCTGCAGGTACATGAGTCTTCCTCAGTTCTCTAAGGTGACCAAATCCTGCATTGCTTAGCCATTGATGCTGGAACCCAGTGAAAGCCAGGGGACTGGAGGAGAGAAACCTGTCTTTGCAGTCTCTGTAAAGAGTGTTAAGAGTCTAAAACAAATGGGAAGAGACCTTAGAAGAATATTGATCAAAGCATCTATATAAATGATAGGTAGATGGTGGTGAAAGGAGAAGAAAATTCTGCGACACTGGCTACATTTCTCACTTGAGTCCCACTGTGACGTTACTTCTACTACCCTGCGATTCAGCTGTCCATGTGACTCCACACAGTCTTCCTTGTTACTTGTGCCTGGAATGTTGAAGTCCTGTGATTTGTTTGTGCTTTGTCTTGTTTCCACTCAAACTCAGGTTGAAGTTTGGTCCCCAGTATGGCAGTGTTAAGAAGGATGAAATCTTTGAGAGGTAATCGGACCACTTAAAGAGATAGATGCACTTCTTCAAGCTACCAAGAGAACAGGTTGTTATAAAGCAAGCCCACCCCATAAGTTCTGTCTTTTTCACATACACCCACCTCCACTTTCTACAAGACTGTGACCCAGCTCAAGACAATGGTCAGAAGCTGAGCAGATGCTCACCCTGGGCATTTGAAGTGCTCAGCTCAGAACACTAAGGCTCTTTTTTTTGTAAGTTACCCTGTCTCAAATGTTTTGTTGTAGCAGCAGCAGCAGCAGCAGCAGCAGCAGCAGCAGCTACAACAACAACAACAACAACAACACCAACAACAACACAACGAAGGTCAACAAACAAGCAAAAAATAGACTATGATACTAAGCATACTCTTAACTATGGCCTTTGAGCTTATTTCTCTGGCTATTTCCTCTACCCGGAGTGATTTTCCTACATTATCTACTTACCTAATTCCCACCCCCCCTTTTTTTTTTTAGGTGTTTTGAGACAGGGTCTCGCTTTGTGGTTCAGGCTGGCCCTGAGCTCATCCTCAAACTCACATCACAGCAATCCTCCTGCCTCTGTCTCCCGAGTGCTGGGATTACAGGTGTGAGCCACCACGCCCAGCACTGTGGTGTGTGGTACTGATGCTGCTGGGTGTGAGTCTCCATGCCCACTATAGTATGTGGTAACCAGGGATCGAACCCAGGTCCTTGCTCCTGCAAGACAGGCGCTGGAACCACTGAGCTATATCCCTGCCCCCCTCCTTTGTTTCTTTTCTTTCTTTTTTTTTTTTTTTTTCAGTACCAGTGATCAAGCTCCGGCCCTGTGCTTCCAAAGTAGGTGCCAGTCCCACTTGAGCTAAATCCCCAGCTCCTTCTCCTTTTCTGAATCCACTCAGATTTCACCTTTTCTTGAAGACTGCTTGGCCAGATTATCTAACATGTAAAACACCCTCGTACTGTGTTGTTTCCTTAAGTTTTTCTCTCTCTTTTCTCTTTCTATCTTTCTCCTTCCCTTTCTCTCTCTTCTTTCCTTCCTTTCTCCCTTCCCTTCTTTCTTTCTTTTTCTCTTTCTCTTTCTTTCTCCTTCCCTTTCTATTCCTCTTCTCTCTTTCTTTCCTCCTTTGTTTGTTTGTTTGTTTGTTTCTTTCTCTCTTTCTATACTTTGAGTCTGAATACAGACCCTCACACTGATTTACATGTTCAGTTCTTTTGCTATTTTTTTTTTTTTTTTTTAATTTGAGACCGTATCTTGCTAAGTTTCCCAGACTGGCTTTAGTGTTGCACTTCTTCTGGCTCAGCTTCCCAAGCCTCTTGAATTGCAGCCATGCACCACCACCTGGCTGTCTCTGTGTCTCTCTGTTACTTATCACCTAAAGAACAATCTAATTTATTGTGTGTGTTTTTTCTTTTAATGTCCTATTTAAGGAAGACAGGAAGTTTTGTTTGGTTTTTGAGCAGCTAGAAGAGTATTTGTCACCAAGATACCTTCTCAATAATATGTATGTTTAATTAGTTTACTAAAAAGTATTAGGTTCTTTAAAGATGGCTGCTTTGGAAGGTGAAATAATGAGAGTGCCAATAGATAAGAATAAGAGACAAAAGATTTAAGAAACATCACAGGGCAGAGTGAGAATTAGACTATAAATGAACTAGAGATGTATATAAGCTGCTGTATGAAACTACCCCTTGCCTTTTTCATCACTGAATTATCCTGTCAGTTATTTCTTAATGTTTTTCTCCAATAATTAGTGTTTTTCTCTAATAACATATGGACGTAGCTTGCTTACTTAGATTCATACAACTAGATTATAAGTGTCTGTTATTTTTAGGCATAAATCATATTAAATACTAACTTGGAACCAAAACCAATTGACCTATTGATTCGAGAGGCAAGATATAAAATCCATTTATTTGCCAAGTTATTTTCCATGCCAGAAGAATCCCTACAATATTGATTAGCTGCTTCCAGTTACCATCAATATATTTCAAGATTGGATGTTTCTAAATAAGGATTAAAGTACAGATGGTGACTTTTAACTACCAATTAATGCAATGATAACAGAGACCAATACTGTAAATAAAGATTTTCTATTACATGAGCTTATGTCATTTATTTTCACATGATACAATGAAGTCATTTAATTTTTGCCCTAAATCATTTGTTGCTTTTAAATCATACCTGA
Source organism: Petromus typicus (assembly GCA_004026965.1). Taxonomy (NCBI): domain Eukaryota; kingdom Metazoa; phylum Chordata; class Mammalia; order Rodentia; family Petromuridae; genus Petromus; species Petromus typicus. Next base: position 17,359 of record PVIR01031752.1, read on the forward strand.
ACCTTACCACTAAGGTGTTAAAGGACATCTCTGCTTCAATGCTTCATGATTGATGAGTTGTGTAGTTTGACAGAGATATTACACTACTCATAATAGATATTTTGTAAAATTTCTCTGACTTACAGTTGGCTTAATTCTGCTCTTTCTGCTCAATGAAGTCCAAAGTCTCACTTTTGAATGCTCAAAAAGCCACTGGACCAAGCTGCCAAGTCCACGTCCCTCATAGAACAGTGACTCTCGTACGTCTGGAGACCCTTTGGCACAGTTTTCACACTTGACAATGGTTAAGCTTTTCCTTTTTATTTTTATAAGATTATTACACAGTTTTATTATTTAGACATTTTATTTATACTCCTATGTAAAATACACATTCAATAAATTGTTTAAATTTCTTAAAAGTGATTTCACATCATAGTTAATTCTTCTGAATCACTTGACAGTATTGTTTCTTTTTCTTAGAGTATTGGTCTCTGGGCCAAGAAAATCTCCAGCAATGCAGTACTTTTTAAAAAGTAGGATTTTTAACTATAAATAGTTAAATAATGTAGGATTATATATTAATATAGGTTATAGGATTGTAACCTCTAAGGTTATTGTTGTTTTCCAAAGAAAATGGGGCTGTTTTGATCAGTTTTAGAGTGAAGAAATTTCCTGTTTTCTCTAAATAGAATGTTTCATTTTAGTTTGTTTTGAGATCATGAGGTGTTTTCCCCCCAAACTCTACCCCTTAGACAGGCCATAAACCCTAAGAGGATGCTCAGAGATTAAATTTTCTTGGGTCTTGAAACTGTAGGTGTCTTTGGATTTTTATCTATAGCTAAAGATTAAGAAATCAAAGGGGGGCTGAGGACTTAGCTCAGTGGTTCTGGCGGCTGCCTTGCAATTGCAAGGGCCTGGATTAGATCCCCAGTAACCGCATACCACAGTGCCAGGTGTGATGGCTCATGCTTGGGAGACAGAAGGAGGACAATTGCTATGAGTTCTAGGCAGAGCCCAAAGCCAGCCTGAATGACAAAGTGTGACTCAGTCCAAAAAAAAAACAAAAAGAAAAGAAAAGAAAACAAAGAGAAAAATTACCATGTCTTCTTTGATTCTCACGTAGGCCCCAGTGGCTTGTCTTGAGGCCTTTTTTTTTTTTTGCTGTTTTGTTTTGTTTTTAAATAAGACTGATATTTAAAAAATTGTGAAATAGGTACGTTTTATATACATATCACGATCACACTCAATATTGACAATTTGTATCAGTATATGACATGACTTGATTCTCATTTTTTCCTGTTCCTCTACCCATTCTACAACCCCCACCCACTATATACATAAGCTTTGTTTCCTTTTTTTAAAATACCGCTGTAATTTTTTCTTTTTCCACATTACTTACCCTTACTCCATTTTCCTTTGAATATTTTCTATTTTACAATATCTAACATACATTCTAGAACACATTTACATTTTCAGTTTCTCGGATCAGAGAAAAGATATAGTATTTACACATCTATGACCTATTTATTTCACTTATGAATATATCCAGAAGGTATAACCATTTGAGCACGAATGACTCAAACTTGCTATTCTTTATGGCAGAGTAATACTCCATTTTATAGAAAACTACATCTTCTTCTTCTTCTTTTTTTTTTTTTTCCAGACAGGGTCTCACTTTGTAGTTCAGGCTGGCCTGAGCTCATCCTTAAACTCATAGCAATCCTCCTGCTTCTGCCTCTGCCTCCCAAGTGCTGGGATTACAGGCATGAGCCACCATGCCTGGCTCTGTGGTGTGTGGTACTAATTGCTGCTGGGTGTGAGTCTCCATGCCCAGTATTGTATGTA
>PVIR01031753.1:0-19034 GCA_004026965.1 Petromus typicus
GCGCTTGCGAGACAGGTGCCGGAGCCACTGAGCTAACTCCCCGGCCCTGTTTTTCTGGTTTTAAACCTGAAACTTGCACAGTTGCCCTCCTCTCAGAAGGATGCAAGGCCTAACTTTCTCTTTTAGGGGTGTGAAAATTAACTGTACAAAATGGAGTCATGCCTGTCACACCCTACTGACATGAACTTGCAATATTGCTGACTTGCTCCAGAATTCTTTCAGAGAACTAAAGGAAACTTCCCATTTTGTGTTTTTGTTGTTTCATTTTTTTTCCTTTGTTGGGGACTGAACCCAAGGCCTTCACTATGGACTACATCCCCATCTCCTTTTTATTTTGAGATAGTCTTGCTAAATTGCCTGCTCTGGACTCTAGTTTATGTTTAAGACGTTCCTACTTGGTAACTGCCAGCCCGAACCTGAACACTAACTTGACATGGTAACTGCCTGGCTGAGTTTGCCATCTTTAGAAGCACTGATTATGTCAATGAACTTTTTTTTTTTTTTCCCCCTTTGCTCTTAAAAAAGAGCCAAGTGGGATCAAGTGGGGATCCAGTGGAAGGGTGCCCTACCACTGGGTTATATTCCCAATTCTTTTTTATACTTTATTTTTAGGCAGTGCTAAATGGTCTAGGCAAACTCAAAATTGCAGTCCTTCTACCTCAGCCTCCCTCAATGCTAGGAGTAGAAGTATGGCTGTTAATGAACTTCTGTTAAATTAACTTTTAACGATTTTTCTGTTCTAATAAATCCCCTAAGCTTTCCTTGGTTTTGTGGATAACCTATGACAGACAGCTTGTGTGTCCAGGGTTACAACTTTCTTTGTTAATCCCCCAATAAAAATTCTTTAATTAGAGAGTTGTGCCTGTGTGTTTTTGTTTGAATTTGACAGTGAATAGGGGGTGGTCAGTAGGGGTCTCGGCCTCCCTTTTCCTCCATCCAGGACAAAGACAAGTAAGTATTTGTATAGGAAAAAAATGTCTTGAAAATACAAAGTCAGATTCAAATGAAAGTTAATTTGGGGAGGGATAGTGTAAGATTGGAGAGGTTGTAATTCTATTGGCTACAATTAATTAATTGGTTTGTTTTCTGTGCTGGGATTAAACTCAGGGCCTTCACACTGAGCTATATTCCCAGCCCTTCCACATTAAAAAAAATGAGAAAGAGTTTCACTAAACTAAGTTGTCCAGGCTGGGTTCAGATTTATAGTCCTTGTTTAGCCTCCAGCATCCTGGGATTATAGGTGTGTGCCACCAGCCAGGCTTCAGTTATTTAATGTGAATCAAATATAGCAAAAATATTAAAACTTCATGGTTACTGATTATGTTATAATTTTTGTTTTTTAGTAAAGAGCATTAAACTCAGGGTCTTTGGATTGAGCCACATAACCCTTTTTATTTTTTATTTAGAGTCAAGAGCCTTGCTAAATTTCCCAGACTGGTCTTAAACTTCCCATCCTTGTGTTGCAACCTCCTAGGGCTATATTACATTTTCAACCATTTTTAAGAGTGTACTCATACATTTGAAAAAAAAATCACTAAAAAACCATATGATGTTTTCTGCTAGCAGTAACTCCACATATCTTTGGTTTTTATTGTCTTTAGGTTAGACTCAGAGGCCAAAGTGAAACTGAGTGTGGTGGCTCATGTCTACAGTTCTAGCACTTCAGGAGGCTGAGACAGAGAGGTTAAAAATTTGAGTTCAGTCCCGGGAATTCAATTCAGGGAGACCCTGTCAAAAAAAAAAAAAAAAAAAGCAGCCAGGGACACAGCCTTGTGTAAATTCTCCAGGACTGAAACATCCAAGCGTATAAATGAAATTAAACACATAAAGAGAACAAATTGACTCACTGACATGTCATCTAGGTTTCTAAAAGTACACTTGTTTTAGTACAAAGTCTCATGTAGTCATAGGTGGGGCTTTTTCAGAGATGGCTGCATCTAGAGTGTGTGACTTGGTATTAATTCATGGTTCAATGCTAAGATCAAGGGTACTAGGATTAAGGGTTGGGTGCTACCCACCCTGCCTGGATAGAAAGAGCTTGTTGGTTTGCTAAAAACAACAAAACATCCCTTGTTGTTTTGCTAATTGCTACCAGCCATGAGCTATTTCTTCCTGTGTGCCTACCCTGCTATGACAGATTGTTTGGAGCCAGCCAATTATGGGCTGAAACCTCTACAAACTATGAGCTAAATAAACTTTTATCTTCAGGTGTCCAGTATTTTGTCTCAGCAAGGAGAGAAAAGTGACTAAAACAACGTTTTATCATGTTTACACAACAAAATTGCTTAACCATAAATCTCTCTGAGACAGGGTCTCACTTTGCAGTTCAGGTTGGTCCTGAACTCAGCAATCCTCCTGCGTCTGCCTCCTGAGTGCTGGGATTACAGGCATGAGTCACTGCCCCCGGCACTGTGGTATGTGATACTGATTGCTAGTGGGCATGAGTTATCATGCCTGGCTTTGTAGTATGTGGCTACTGGGGATTGAACCCAGGCCCTTGCACTTGCAAGGCAAGCACTGGAAACACTGAGCTAAATCCCCAGTCCCCACAAATATCTCTTAAGAAAGTGTAATTTGTTTGAAAGAATTAAATAAGCAGAAATTACTAACTACAAAGGGTAAGAAAAAGAATTTATTTCTTTTTTAAAATTGATTTTATTGGTATATTTTATATATATGTTATGATCATATTTAGCATTGAGATCATATTTAGCATTGAGAATTTGAATCTGCACATGACACATTGATTCTCATTTTTTCCATTTCCCTGCCTTCCCTACAAACTCCCTACCATCCTATATGCATAGCTTTCTCTTCTTTTTCTTTCTTTTTCTTTGAGACAGGGTCTCACTTTGTAGTTCAGGCTGGCCCTGAGCTCGGCCTCAAACTCACAGTAATCCTCCTGTCTCTGCCTCTTTCGTGAGCCATCAAGCCCAGTGTTGTGGTATGTGCTTCTGATTGCTGGTGGGCATGTTACTACACCCAATATTGTTGTATGTAGGTAACCACTGGGGATTGAATCCGGGCCCTTGCACTTGCCAGGCAGGTGCTGGAACCACTGAGTTAAATCTCTGTCTCTGTTTTTTTTTTTTAATCATCATTTTTTTTTCTCTTCTTTGCTTTCCCCTACTCACCCTTTCCCTTTCCTCTGAACATTTGTTTTAGAATTAATTTACACCAAAAAGAATTTATGAGATACTTTAATTTATGAGATATTTGAATTTAAGATTTTAGTTTGTCATCATTTTCTCTTCTTTTTTAGTGAAAGTATTAATGAATCAACCTAGATATCTAGACTCCCTGTGTTCTCAAAGTGAATTAGAAAATAGTAAAGCTGCTTTACTTTATTACAGTCTTTATTATCACTTGATTGGCTCAAGAGACACCTAGGAGGATGGTAAGACATAATCCTGGGTCACTTTGGTTGATCATGGAGGTGTGGCCGTGGGAACGTGAGTGGTCTTGACTTCTTCCTCTCTCACTCTGTCCCTGCTCTGCCTGCTGGCTGCCATGAATTAAGAAGGTTTGCCTCATCGAGCCCTTTCGTTGTGACATTCCTGCTTGGAAGCTGGCCCACCATGAACAGAAAACTCTGACAATGTGAGTCACAATAAACTGCTTTTCATTTAAGTTTTGAGTGTCAGGCATTGTGTATTAAAAAAGAAAATCTGACTAATACAGATGTGCTACTTCAGCAAGACCCACACAGAAAGATTCAAAATCTGCTGATTAACATTTAGAACTCTATCTCTGAGGCCAAGTATAAAGTAACAACTCCAAGGATAGTTTTAGAAAATAATGATGACTTATTCCCTAAATTTACCTTCAGAAATATGGTCATTGACCAGAGATTTAGCCGAGTGGTTCTAGCACCTGCCTAGCAAGTACAAGGTGCCGAGTTTGATCCCCAGTAACCACATACCACACTAGTGGGCATGGCGGCTCACACCTATAATCCCAGCACTCGAGAGGCAGAAGCAGGAGAATTGCTGTGAATTAAAGGCTGAGTTCAGGAACAGCCCACACTGCAAAGCTAGACCCTGTCTCAATAAACTAAAGAACAACAACAAGAACAAGAAATACGGTCATTGTAATCATGTAATACATTGAAAACCTGACTGTACTTGGGATTGCTGTCAATTTTTGTCTCAGAGCATTTCAATTCTGGAAATTATACATTTTATTTTTAGTGAAGAGTTCATGTATCCCATTGAAAACAATTTTACCTCCTTTAAATAGATAACATTAAATCAAATCAGTACAAATAGACATTGTTAAATAAGAAGAAAATCTTCAAAGTGGAAGGGAGGACAGGGGAAAGCTGAAAATGGAAAGAAAAAAATGAAGGTAAAAATTAAAAATGGAAACAAAGCTTACATGTATAGGGGTGAGAGGGCTGAAGGGAGGGCAGAGAATGGGCAAAATCAAAATTAAGAGGGCCAGGGAGTTAGCTCAGTGGTTCCGGCCCCTGTCTTGCAAGTGCAAGGGCCCAGATTCCATCCCCCTGGTAACCACATACAATACTGGGCATGGAGACTCATGGCCAGCAGCAATCATTACCACATACCACAGTGCCGGGCGTGGTGGCTCACGCCTATAATCCCAGCACTTGGGAGGCAGAGGCAGGAGAACTGCTGTAATGTGAGTTTGAGGCTGAGCTCAGGGCCAGCCTGAACTACAAAGCGAGACCCTGTCTCAAAAAAAAAAAAAAAAAATCAGAATTAAGATACATTATACATTATGTACAGGTACAAATTCTTGAAGGTGAATGTGATAATAATGTGTATATATAATTTATTTTTTTCTTGCTCCAAGATTTTATTTTTAAAAAATTTTTAAAAATTCAAATCTTTATTGGTACATTATGAATACACATCATAATTGCATTCAGCTTGAAAGTTTGTACCGTAATATGATATAACTTGATTCTCATTCTTCTCCCTTTCCCCCAACGCTGCAACCCCCACCCCCTATATACATAAGATTTGTTTCCTTTATTCGTTATTACTGTCACATTCTTTTCCCCCTCATTATTTACTCCTACACCCTCTTTCCTTCTAAATATTTTCTATTTCACTATGTCAACTATACATACTATGACTCATTTACTTCATTTTCTCATAGCAGAGAAAAGATATGATATTTACACAACTGTGACCTATTTATTTCACTTATGAGGATGTCCTCAAGGTATATCCCTTTCAGTATGAATGACTCAATCATCATTTTTCATGGCAGAGTAATATTTCATTCTATCAAAGAACCACATCTTCTTTATCTAGTCTTCAGCTGATGGACATTTGAGTTGTTTCCAAGATTTAGTAATCTCAAACTTAGCTGCTATTAACATGGGTGCACATATGTCCTGTGATTTGAATCTTGTAATTGTTTTGTGTATATACTTAGCAGAGCAATGGCTGGGTCAAATGGGACCTCCAATTCTAGCTTTTTGAGGAATCTCCACACTGATTTCCACAGAGTTGTATGAGTCTACATTCCCACGAACAGTGGAGAAGGATTCCTTTTTCTCTATAGCCTACATTGATTGTTGGCTAATTTTGAAATAGTAGCCATTCTTTGTGGAGTGAGATGAAATCTCAGTGTTGTTTTCATCTGCATCTCTCAAATGACCAGTGATGTTGAGCATTTCTTCATCTACTTCTTAGCTGCTCTTACTTCTTCCTCTGAAAAGTATCTGTTCATTTCAGAGTCCCATTTTTGAATTGAGTCTTTAAATTTGGATGGGCTGAGTTTTTTTTTTAAAGCTCTTTATATATTCTAGATAGCAGCCCTTTGTCTGAGGAACAGCTGGTAAAGATTCTTTCCCACATCGTTGGTTGCCTTTTTGTTCTGTTGGTGGTTTCCTTTGCTGTGCAAAAGTTTTTCAAAAGGATGAGGTCCCATTTGTTGATTTCTTCTGCCAATTCTTGTGCTATAGAGGTTTTGTTCAAGAAGTCTTTCCCTAAGCCATTGTCTTCAAGAGTCTTACCTGACCTGCTTTGCAGCAGGTTTAGAGTGTCTGTTTTTATATTTAAGTCTCTTATCCACTTTGATTTTAGCTTGGTACATGTTGAAAGAGCTAGGTCTAGCTTTAGTCTTTGGCAAGTTAAAGTCCAGTTTTTCCAGCACTATCTGTTAAAGAGGCTATGTTTCCTCTATTGAGGATTTTTGGCTCTTTTGTCAAAGATGAGGTGGCTCAGTGTATCTGGTGTAGGTTCTGGATCTTCTAATCTACTCCACTGATCCTCAGGTCTGTTACTTTGCGAGTCCCATGCAGTTTTTATCACAGTGGCTTTATAGTATAGTTTCAGGTTTGGGGTTGTAATACCCCCCACCATGTCCCTGTTGCTTAGAATTGCTTTGGCTATTCTAGGTGTTTTGTGGTTCCAGATAATGTGTATTTAAAATGTACCAATAAACTCAATTAAAAATTAAATCCGAGTCAGTATGTTCCCAAAGAAACTGAACTCCATTATAGGATTTCTTTTCCAGCAAATTCTTCTTGAGTATAATATGGGGCTAAGTCTTAGTTTCTTAAATGTCTGCAGCTGTCAAGTTTTACCTTCTGTGATATTTGCATGTGTGATTTGTCATCAGTGATCCTGTCTGGTGAGGAAAGAGATTTTCTGCTGGGTCTTAATGTCTGGACAAAATGCAGAAATCAATTAATTAGTGTCTATTTTATATCCAGGTACAAATTTTCCTTCAGTCTTTCTTCTTTGGGACTGTATGGGCCATTTAAATGTAGTCTAATCTCTCTCTCTCCCTCTCTTTTTTTCTCTCTCTCTCTCACCCTCTCTCTCTCTCTATTTCTCTCCATCTCATTTTCTTGCTGAACAACTTTCCATTGCCATGCACTTCCACCGTGATATTTCTGTCTCACCACAAAACTAAAACAAATGGAGTCAGCTGACTATGGATGAACATCTCTGAAACCATGAGTGAAATATTCTTTCCTGCTTTCCATTGTTATTCTCAGAAAGCTGGTCATAGCCACACATACCTAATGAAGAGTTGCAGTAAATTTTGTATGGATCCTGACATTTGAATTTCATTTGTCAGAAAACCCCTCTTGATTTTATTTAACCATTTATAAAATCTAAAAACTGTTCTTATCTCATGGGAGTTACAAGAACATATGGTAGGCCAGATTGATTTTGCCCACCCCTGTGATAAAGTATGAATATCAGTTAAATAATTAGATTGAAGTTTAAAATTTATTATGGTATTAATATGAGCATATTTTTATAATTTTACTTGACTAGTCAAGAAGATTCATTTGGGAATTTATTAGGATGACATTGGGAGCATAAGAAGCATGGGGGAGGGCCAGGGATTTAGCTCAGTGGTTCCAGTGCCTGTCTTGCAAACGCAAGGGTCAGATTGACCCCCAGTAACCACACACAACAATAGTGGGTGTGGAGACTCAACCCAGCAACCACATACCACAGTGCCGGGTGTGGTGGCTCATGCCTGTAATCCCAGCACTTGGGAGGCAGAGGCAGGAGGATTGTTGTGAGTTTGAGGCTGAGCTCAGGGCCAGCCTGAATTACAAAGTGAGACCCTGATTAAAAAAAAGAAAAGAAAAGAAGAATCATAGGGGAAAATTGAACATGTTACAGTAAACTAAATATAACTCTATTTTGCCGTGTGCATCTTCATTAAGTATTACGGATTTTTAATTCATATCTGGGTTCATTAAAGAGTAGACTGGAAAAAATAAAAAAGGCAAGTTGGCACTGAGGAAAAATTGATAAAGCAATACAATGATGTAACCTACTTGTGACAGAAAGTCACACAACTGCAATACCTGGAACCTGACATGACAGCCTGGTCTTCTTTGGGCTCTTTCCTGCCTCTTGCTAAATGTTTGCTAAATGGGGTGGGCTAAATGTGTCCGCCATTCCCCATTACCTAAGAAGATAGCTGGGTCTCTACAATATTGGTTCCAAAACCACACACAGAATGGATGAGAACCAAGTGTCATAAAACTAAAAGCTCCTGTAACAAAATCTTCCTGAAAATTCAACTGCCCATTTTGTAGGGAGGGAGGGCTGTAAGGGTACTCATAGTAGGACAGTGGGGAAGTGTGAACAAGCTAAGACTTCTCGGGATTTTTTTGTATCTTTTATCTTTATTCCAAATCCAAATTGATTTTGACCTTAGAAAAGAAGCAAAATAAAATTAGGCTCTGTCTTTTCCAGCTTGAGTCTCACCAAATCCACTGCTTTTTATTAGAGACTTCATGTAAATTCATATTTTTTCTGATTTTAGAATAACTATGATCTTTCTGAAATTAAAATCAAAAGTTACTTAGTCTGAGAAAAGCTGAATTCACTGTACTTATAGTTCCTTAAATACCTAGCCCAGCATTTGTCCTGTGCCCTATGAATTCATTTCTTTTTTTCCCCCTAATTTTAGAAGCTAATTTATTCCTTACTTTTCTTTCACGACAGTATTCCAAGTACACAAAATGAAGACAGTAGCCTCAGCACCTACCAGTTAAATTCTAAGGACAATAGAACAGTTTAGGGGGAAAAAACAAAACAAAACAAAACAAAAAACAAAACCAAAAACCCAGCAGAAACAAAATAACAAAAACCACCTCTTTCTATGCATTTCACAGCATTGTGTAAGTTGTGCTCTGATTATCTGGTATAGCACAAGTTCATCTGATTTTAGATATTTGACAGGAATATAAAAATTGTGCAAATATTAGCATGATTTTAACACATTATAGAAATATAATATATGTAGAGAGAGAGAGAGAAAACTCAGTGTGCATTACATGGGCCACTTCAAATCAAAGACTTCAACATTTACCCCACTTTCACATACCCCCATGGTCTCTTAGACCTCTTACTATGTATGATCCTAAACCAGGGATTTTAGTATCATTTCAAATAATTTATTTATATAAATATTTCTTTCTAAAATGATGATTTAAAGTTTTACTACAGAAAATCTAGATTCAACATGGAAACATTTTTCAAGCTTATACACCTAAATTTAAGACAGTGAATCCCTCTACATTTAGGTTTTTCACAGTAACAAAATAAACTGACTATACATGCCATTTAGACAAAGAAAATTAGGGTGGAAAGTTAGCTTTTCAAGTTGTGATTGACCTCTTTACACATATTCAAGATACATTGCTGATGACTTAAATATAGTTAACTTAAGCTTAATTGAAACAGAGGTATGCTAAATGACTTGTTAAAGCAAACTTTATGTTAAAATAGTAATATTGAGTTTTAAAAGGAATTACAATGTATCATTAACACATGCAGTTTTCTTATTATAATTTTCTTCTATAATGCATTTCTTTCTAAAGCTAAAACCACAGGGCCAAGGATTTAGTTCAGTGGTTCCAGTGTCTGCCTTGCAAAAGCAAGGTCCTGAGTTCAGTATCCAGTAACCACATACCACAGTGCTGGGCGTGGTGGCACACACCTATAATCCCAGCACTCAGGAGGCAGAGGTGGAAGGATTTCTGTGGGTTTGAGGCTTGGCTGGGCTATACAGTGAGCTCAGAGCCAGCCTGAACTATAAAAGTGAGACCTTGTCTCAAAAAAAACCCAAACAAACCAACCCCAAAACAACAACAACAACAACAGCAACAAAAAGCTAACACCACATGTAGAAAAAATAAGTGATACCTTCAAACTCATTTAAGAACTTGCTATTTTATGTGGTATGTAAATAAAGTTCTTTATTTAATTTTACACATATTATGCTTTATTATGTTTTTCTTGAAATAATTCAACTTTCAGTGTCAAAATTAGTATATGTTTGGGCCAGGCATGGTGTCATATACCTTTAATCCCAGCACCAGGGGAGGCAGAGGCAGGAGGATTGCCATGAGTTTAAGGACAGCGTTGGCTACACAGTCAGTTCAGGGCCAGCCTGAACTACAAAGTGAGACCCTATCTCAAAAGAAAAACAAAAACAAAAAGGGAAAAAAGCACACCAAAAAACCAAAATCAAAACAAGCAAATAAAATTAATATGTGTTTACCAATGATGATATTTTCTTGATGTTATTACTAGTTGCAAATAAATCTGTCCATAATAAATAACTTTCAGATTTCATTTAAAAGATAGAGTGAACTTTTAAAAAAAATCCTAAAACAATAAAGAGAAAAGAGCACAAGTCTCAAGAAATTCTCAACTCAAAACATGAACAATCTCACAGGATTTTTATTTGATCAAAATTTGTACAAGAAAAATTTATTCCTACTCTTTTTGATGATAACATAGTTTTATTGATATGGATCTTTAAGCTCCTTTAGATCCTAAAGGGTCTTTAATATATAGCTTCTGATCATGAAAACAACTGACTATAATTAAAGAAAAATGATATATACTAGGGATTTAATCAGAAAAAGAAAAATGAGAACATGTTTTTCATGTTTGATACCACTCAATAACTTATAGAAGGGAGTAAAAAGCTTTTAGTTATAGCTTGATTAAAACTAAAATGCATTACAACTGATAAAAATGTCAAATATTGACAAATCAAGTATCTACTAAGTTAGCTAGTATTCTGCCTGAATAAACTCTTTATTACACTGCATATTAGAATTATATGTTTAGGAATTTAAAATTAATATATTTCAAAATTGCACAGTTATAACAGTCAGTATTCTTATTTTCTTGTCCTTGTCTTTATTCTTTCTTTCTTTTCATAGATCAAAATACAAAATCATAGTTTGTACTGGAGATGGTTGTACACTTATTTGAGCTGGCATCTAACAGTAGGTTCAGTAGGTTTTATGAGCATAAACATGAAAGTGTTTCATAAAATGTACCATGTTTTATTCCACACACTGACCTATGATGATTTAATGTCATGACAAAAGATGAGGTTCTTTAGGTAAATTTTACATTTTGTGCAGTTAGATAAGCAAGTGGATAGACATTTTATTGTGAAATATTTGTCTTCAGTATCTCATAGTGCTGGATGTTCTGAATATGACTGAAACTTGTACCACAGACTAACCTCAAAGTATCAGATATTGCTTGTTACTTGTGACCTTTCAATAAAAATGCACCAGATCAGGATCACAAGAATGGCACCGAAACTGTAATGTATATTCCATGACTTGTTCAGATGTCTTCTAGCTCCAGGGGGCCAGAAACTTCTTCACTGAAAACATTTCTTAGTTCATGTGTTGTAGTTTTCTATCCATTCTTCCCAGTGTAACTGTCATATATAATATTGAAGGTCTTTTTATCTTTAGGGTTTAGTTGATTCATTAACATATTGACATTATCAGTATTCCAAACCTAAGAACTGCTTGTGAAATATTCAAGAAGCACCACAGCTTGTGGGCTTCTTCCAGTAATCCCCAGGTAGATATCATACAGGAATTCTGGGGTTTTTTGCTTTATAGCGATCCAGTAATGATATAAAGGTGATAGGAGAAGAAATTTTCATTGAACGTTCTGAAGATCTGTTGGAGAGAATTCCTAAGTGGAAATTACATGGTGTTTTAACTTGATCTCAGTGGAAAGGATTAGTCCTACCCGTTGAATAGTTATATATACATTGTGATGTTTCTTGGTCTATTAATTCCAGGCAAGACTTGTGTTCACAAATACATCTGTAAGAACAATATCTGCAAAGATGTTGTTGGAGGCATGCATTGTTCAAAGAATTCTTTTCCCTGCTGAAAAAAGAAACCACTAGGTCCATTAAAGTTATCAATCCATCCAGGAAAATGTTCTTTCCAACTGGAACCAATAGGTGACAGTCTTATAATCACCATGTTTAGATTTGCTCCTTTTTGCTGTACAGCATATTCTGCTAACACTTTCAAGGATATGTATACATTAAGTCTGTCTCCTAGTAATCTTGGAGTGATATTATTTATTAGTCCATCATCCATCCATTATAACAAGGAATGGATTGATTACTTCATCAGTATACTTTGGATTGCAGTAAGCAATCCATGTTGAGACATGCACGAACATTTCCAGGTTCTTCATTTGTTGTGCAAGGAAAATGTACTTATCACATTTAACTGAATAGTATCTCTGAAGTTTTTTATTAAATCACATTGTATCTTCACAATTATATAATATTGGTAGAATCTATTATGACCTCTTCATCTTCTTCACTAAGAGCCAGTTTAGGTGGGTTAGTTCAATGTTGATTGCTATAATTTTTTCTCTAAAATCTAGATTTTTGACTCTCAGCCTATCAGAGAGCTTACCACTAAGGAATTCTTCCACTGCTTCTAGGGTGTCTGTCCAACTTTCTGCCTCACCAAAATATCCACTGAATTCACCTTAGGACAAGACTTCAGCAGCTTTTCCAGAAGTACTTTTCCTAGAAAACAAGAAGCTCCTGTCAGAGGAACATTCTTTCCAACATGGTAGTCTGATATTGAAATCATTTTCACACTTTGCTACCTCCATGCTGCTTCCCACTCCAGGCAGCGCCCCAGGCAATTGAGGACCAGGCTCCTCACCAGGTCATCCTGGAGTGCCTTTGTCCTGGGAGTGGGGCTGCACTGTGCACCGTACTGTGCCGGGAGCATCTGGCTGAGCCGAGCCCGTGATTTCTCTCTTAAGTTGGAGGGTCTATGTTTTGTCCTTCTTTTTGACTTTGAATCAGCATAATTGGCAGCTCTCACATTTTATGGTTTGCAAGGCAACCCTGGTACCTTGTAAGTTTCAGTGCTTCTTATCCACACCATTTAAAAGAACAATAATAGCCAGGGGCCCCAGCAGCATCAGCACCAGCAACAACAATCTATTCTATGTAGAAAGCTGATCACTAGAAGAACACTTCTTGTCAGGAAAGAATGAACACATTTTAGGCCTACGTTTTGATCACATTCATATTTGAGAATCTGTACTTAGAATATACCAACAAACTCAATAAGGGAAGAGGGGAAGAATGAGTACAGTTCCTCTTTCTCTATGAGAATCTAGAGATTCTGTTTGGATGTTTAAGTAATTCATTTGTTGTGCCCTGTCCCTGTGTTTTATGTAAGATATGAACTTTTCTGTGTACTTGTGTTCCTGTTTTGATATTGTTCTAATTTAGAATTCTAGGTGAGATGATATAATGTGAAAGGGAAGCAAAGGTATCAGTAAAGACCTAGGAGAATTTCAGAGGAGGGACAGGTAAATTCAGGTAGAAATGGAAGTGTTTTTGACATTATCAGTTTTTGGAGGCTGTTTTTGGAGACTTAAGGTCAAGGGCAGAAAAGATGAGGGGACTTATACTACGCTCTGAAATCACAAGTCAGCAATTGATGTATCCTTAGGTATTTAGTAAATTAAAGGAACAATGGCCTAATACTTTCCAGAAAAATATTTCATACCTAATTTATGCCCTCATAAATCCATACACCTCATAAAACTGCTTTAAACATTAGCCATTAGTCCATAGGTTGTTTTCTTTCATCTACCACCATAAATAGAACACTCATTTTGGAATACTCTCTTAAAATGATCAAACTCCACAAAACAAAGCAAAATAAAACAAAATAAAAAATCCTTCATAAATCTTCCAAACAATTAGTCAACATTACATTTACCAAGAAAAGCCTATAAAGCACCTACTTGGTGTGTATTTTAGGCCACATCTTCCACTGAGGTCAATACACTCTCTTTTAAAGATAGTCCAAAGGATCATAAAATTCAGTCTGTTTTAAATTAATTATAATAAACTCAGCCAAAGTAAATGCCTTTCTAATGAGATATAAGTAGAACTCCTTTTATTTAAAACTCAACAGCTTAGTACAAAGAATACAGAAATCTCCCCCTAACCAAAAAACCCCAAAACATAAAAACAGCTTTGTGTGTTTCTAAAGATTTACACCTTCAAATCTAAAAGGATTTCTCATTCTGGTTATGTAGATGTCCAGACTCCCTCAGGAACAGGAGATACAGATATGTTGGCAAAAGTGAATGCCAGGGAGCCCTGGAGTGACTGCAGCACAGGCAGATAGGAGACTGAGGACAAAATTTTCTCCAGAGAGATGACTAAATCATCTAGACTTATTATTAAAAGAGGAGCTGAACAAAAGGTTGAGCAAAAGGTTGAGAATCTTGAAGAAATGGAATAGTAGGTCATTAATAGTTGAATAAAAATTTGTGAAATGAACAAATGTGTCAGAAGATATTCCTTTTTCTTTTTCATCTTTAAAATTCTTTTCTTAGCCAGGCATGGTGGTTCATGCCTACTATCCTAGTATTTCAGATAACAGATGAAATGGGAGGATTATAACAAGTTTGAGGTCTAGATAGTTTAAGGCCAGCCTGAGCTACAAAGGATGCCCTATCTAAAGTACTCCCCTAGGGCCAGGAATTTAGCTCAGTGGTAAGGGCATCTGCCTGGCAAACTCAAGGTCTCGAGTTCAGTCCGCAGAACCACATACCACAATGACTGGTAAAGTAATTCACGCCTGTAATCCCAGCTCTCAGGAGGCAGAGGCAGGAGGATTGTCCTGAGTTTGAGGATAGCCTGAGCTACATAGTGAGTTCAGAGCCAGCCTGAACTACAGAGTGAGACCTTGTCTCAAAAAAATAAAAAACAAAACAAAACAAAACAATCTCCCCCACAAAAAAAACTCCTAGCTTTTTCTGTAAATCAGTATAATCCATTGATTTTTTTTCTTGATAATTTTTGCACTTTTTTTGTACATGCATATAACATGTTAGATGCATTCTTACTTTATTGCCTTTTCTTATACTCACCTGACTGATTTTAACACCATAATTTCTAGGTTCATTCATTTTTTCCCAAGTGAAATTTCATTTCTTTTGTGGTTGAGTACTCTTTGATTGAATGTATATACCACAATTTCTTTTTTTCATTCATCCATTGTTGAATACCTGGCCATATCTTGAATATTGTGAACTGGACCACAATAAACATAGATATGCAGGTATTCCTAAGTACACTTACTTTAAGTCCTTTGGGCATTTACCAAGAGGATGTATGTCTTAGTCATGTAGTAATCATGCAGTACTCTCCTAGTAGTGTAGAACGGTTTCTTTTTCCCATGTATTCTCATCATCATTCACTGCTTTTGTATTCTGATTACAGTCATCCTAATTGGAGTAAGATAGAATCTCTTTGTGGTTTCACTTGCATTTCACTGTTGAGACTGAGGTCATTTCTATTTTATGACTTTACCAAATGGCTCTTCTTGGATTAGATATATAGTGTAAGAAAGCACAGAAATTAATAAGAAATGTTGAGGAATAAACTCTATGATCTTTAGTCAGTCTTTAGGAAGAACCAAACCTCAAAATAACACCTTAGTCAACTAATGTAACAACAGCTCTCTCCTGTCTGGATTTGACAGTTACTATGGCTGTGATTTTATGGTGTAGATCTACAGTGTTCCTTATGGTGGGGCTTTGAGAAAGTGACTGGATGATGTGGGTGTTATAAAGACTAGGCAGCAGTACTTCTACCTCATGTTCTGTCTTTCTTTTTATTCCTCATATCCAGATTATTTCATTTTCTACTTTTTCCTATTTTGTAGTTGTTTTTATTTCCTCAATTTCTTCTTATAGAGTAATATTTTACAACCATATATATTTTAATCTACTTTATTGAAGTGAAATAGGCCTAAAGTATAATTCATTTACTTTAAAGTGCAGTTTGGAGATTTTTGACTATGTAGGTCTGTGTAGTGACCACCACACCCTTTGTAGAGAACATTTTTGTAACTACTGCCTTTATAGTCTTCTGCCACATTCTACTCACCCACTCCTTGGCCCCGCTTAATACTAATTTGTTTTTTGTTGTCATAGATGAATTTTTATCTCTTCTAGAATTTCATGTAGGTAGAATAACATAGTTGTACTCCTTTGTGTTTTCTTCTAGCACTTAGCATTATGCTTTTAAGGTTCATTCACATGTGGTATGTATCAGTAGTTCAATCCTTATTGTGTAGTGTTCTATTTTATAGACATATTTCCGTTTTCTTATTCTTCCCTTTATTGTTGACATTTAGTTGTTTCCAGATTTTGACTGTTATGAAAACATGTATTTAAGTCTTTGGACATATATGTTCCTTTAAAAAATTTAATTACCTACAATCTCAACATTTTCCCCCTAAAAAAGTAAGGAAACAAATTTTATGTATATGGGGGAGTGGTAGGGTGGGTAGGGCTATGGGAAAAAACGAGAATTAAGTTGTGTTTATACTGGTACAAATCCCCATTATGGAGTGCAATCATGATGTGTATATTTAATGTACCAATAAAGATAAAAAATTTAATTACCTAAGAATTTATTTATTGGGTGGACAGTGTATACTTGAACTCATCAGAAACTGGCAAGCTTTTTTTTTCTGAAGTAGTTGTGCCACTTTTAATGCCCAGTGGCAATACATTCTAGTTTTTCCATGAGCCTGTCAATACTTGATCCTGTCAACTACAATTTGAGTCATCCTAGTGAATATGTAGTGGTATTTCATGGCAACTTTATTCTGTTTTTCCCTGATGGCTCATGATATTGAATATCTTTTCATGTGTGCATTGGCCATTTGAAAGCACATAACTTTTCAAGTGCCCCCATTCCAAATTTTTGTTCATTTAAAGTACATTTAATTTAACATCTTATGACATTTAAAATTCTTTATGTATCCGCAAAATACAATTTATTTCTAAGTTTCAAGTACTATTTTTATGTTATACCAAGGTAGTTAGGTCTTTGATTTCATTTAACAGTTTCTATACTTCTTGCTTATATTTAACTAAAGCATATCAATGAGATAATTGGAAAATTTGTCAAAAAGACAAACAATTTCTATAAAGTAGCTCTTGAATATTGTTGCTTTTGTGAAATGCAGTGGGATTCCCAGTAGGGGAGGGTGAGGCATACAGTCATGATGAAGACCCTGGAGAAGGTTTCCAGCTTTAATTAGGCTTAGCATGTTTATATAGCAAGAAGTTAGAGGGCGTGGTGAGAGCTGAGAAGGTGTGACGGTCTATTGGTTTATCCTAGATTCTTGCCTAATAAGGGAATTTTATGAGCAGGAGGCTTACGTGCCATGAGCAGGGCTAGCAGGGGAGGGGAGGCCATCGGTGAGAGACAAGAAGGGCGGGGGTGTCAAGAAGGCCACTAACAAGGCTCAACACATGGGCGTGAGTGTGCTCAAGCCCCTACTCATCTCCAAGTATGTAGGGAGCCAAGTCTCAACCATCAGGCTCAGGTGCACTTGTCCTAGCCAAGCTTGAACCTCTCATTTGGAATATGTGTATTATTTTTATAAAAATTCTAACCCTGTGATAAATATTATGTAATAATCTCATCTAGAGAAATGTGGCAGTCAGTGAGGAGCTTGCACAAGCAGAATTTTAGCACATTTGAATGATTCAGTTAACAGTATTGCCCTAATTACAAATGGAGTTGAACTAATGACATTTGGTAGAAACATGAGAGCTATACAAACTTCATACAATTGTTACCAATCACCAGCATCACTAGTATCACCAGCGTTTCTGTAGTTAAACTGGCAAACAATGTGCTGAACAGAATGTTAAAACAGATACATACCAGCCTGGGGTTAGAATGATTTCTCTCAATTCTCTCAGAGCGCAGAATTAAGTCACTGGTATTTTAGATCCTCATCACCATGTCTAGATACAGTATATTCTTGGTCTTCAGGGTACTCATGTTCTACAACATCAGTGAAAATACTACATTAGTGTAAATACTGAACTAACTCCTAATGCGAATGTATAGATCAATATTTAGCAATTTTTAATATTCAGTAACCACTCATCCTAGTAAGCTCCATGCTCTTTATTTCACAGAAGAGAACACAAGATTGAGAACTCTTAAGTGAGCTGGCTGAGCCAATCACTTCAACAGTTCAATTCCAGGCTTATCCACTTGGCTCCAGGGCTGGTGCTTCTCAGACTCTCCTCCCAGCCTGCTCTAACTCCTGTGCACGAAACTCTGCTCTCCTGTGCACGAAAGCCAAATGAGACGGCAGAATATTGCTTTAGTGGAGCACAGCTGGGACTCAGCTCACATTCTTTGCTGCTCCAGGTATGTCCACAAAGTACAGCAAAATCTTCAGAAATATGGAGTTGGGGCTACAAATGACATTTATCAAGTAGGTGAATTTACAGTGATGGTGTTTGTGAATAACAGGAATTGACTGTATACTTAAGACTGTAAAAGCACGTACATATTCTCTTGCAATCACATACACATCTGGAGGCTGGAGGAAGAGGCACTGGCAGGAAGATGTTAAGCAATGACTTCTGAACTTTTTTCATTCTGATTTTAAGTCTGACACTTGTGAAAATCCCTCATCATTTCAAGGTCTCTGCTTTATGTCATAATTGTGTATTATATGTAGCCCGTCAACTTTTTATGGGTCAAAATAAATGGATTGGGTAACAAAGCTACAAAATCTGGGTCATGTGAACATCTAATTATTTACTCTTTCATAATATAAATTTACATCTCACATTAAGCAAGTGTTGGTAGATTTGGTCAGTCATATTTATATTCTCAGACTCACAAGGCATATAAAAGTTTCGTTAGCTATCATATCTTTGCTTTTCTCATTTCTACTTTGAGGTCATCAGAAGTTTGTAATAACATGATTCCAGTTATTTCCATAGCTCAGTTTGAGAGATGAAGTAATGACATTTGGCAGAAACATGAAAGCTATACAAACTTCATACAATTGTTAACAATCAGAATATTATTCCAGACAGCTTGGACCTACCAAGCAACTGGAAGAGTTCAAGAGATCATAAAATGAGAGAAAGAGGCAATTACTCAAGGTGGAAAATCATTTAGGTATAAAATCTATTGTCTTATATTATTTCCTTGTGCATTCATACATTTGAAAAAGAAAATTATTTAGAGAAAAGTCTTTCTCAGTGAGTTTTAAATTTCTCTAGACAATTCTGGCTAATTTATTTTATGATATGAACAATATAGCCATTATATAATATCAAATTTTTAGATTTTTTTTTTAAGGTTTTTTGAGACAGGGTCTCACTTTGTGGTTCAGGCTGGCCCTGAGCTCAGCCTCA
>PVIR01031754.1:0-19339 GCA_004026965.1 Petromus typicus
AACAGGTGTCTATGGTGGATGATTTCATGATCTATCAATTTGCTTTCTCTGCCCAAGAGGTCTCAGAGCACACGCCCACCCTTCCAGAGACTGCCCTGTTCACCTAGTCCATGGACAGCAGGATTCACTGGATCTCAGTTTAATACATGACCCAGGAAGGAGCAAAGACTGGTGGTCACAACCATATAACATCCATCTTTGTCTGTACCAAGAGAATTGATGTTTTTAAATTAGTAGTTTATTTGGGTATCATGGAATAAAAACAGATGGTACAGAGTGCTAGGGCCAGGGATATTTCACTGAAGCTCTAGAGATCCTAGTGAAGAGTACCTCACACCCCACCCAACCGAGATCCAGGAGAGACAGTGTCCCCTTTCTTCATCCATCCTTGTCTTCCTTTTTTTTTTTTTTTTGAGACAGGGTCTCACTTTGTAGTTCAGGCTGGCCCTGAGCTCAGCCTCCAACTCACATCACAGCAATCCTCCTGCCTCTGCCTTCCGAGTGCTGGGATTACAGGCGTGAGCCACCACGCCCGGCACTGTGGTATATGCTACTGATTGCTGCTGGGCATGAGTCTCCACATCCACTATTGTATGTGGTTAACCCGGGATCAAACCCGGGTCCGTGCCCTTGCAAGCCAGGCGCCGGAACCACTGAGCCAAATCCCCAACCCCCATCCTTGTCTTTCTTATGTGGTTAATAAATATTTCAGCCTTCTTTGAGCATGTGTCAGTCTCTGATGGACACTTAACAGTTTCTTTTTTTTTTTGAGACAGGGTCTCACTCTATAATTCAGGCTGGCTATGTAGCCCAGGCCAAGCTCAAAATCATAGCAATCCTCCTGCCTCTGCCCCCCAAGTGCTGAGATTACAAGCATCAGCCACTACTCCTGGCACTGTGGTATGTGGTTACCAGGAATCGAACTAGGGACCTTGTGCCTGCAAGGCAGGCGCCAGAACCACTGAGCTAAATCCCCAGCCCAACAGTTTCTACTTTTGAGGCCTTGGTGAGCTAGTAGTAAACAGATTCATCCCATCCCCAGCGCTAGTGTGTCCCTTTCTTGGTGAAGCACAGCGGGTGCAGTGAGGAAAACAAGTTTCATTGTCAAGCAGACCTGATACTCCACTCCTGCACTGCACTGTCATTAGGCCACTTGCACCCCACCTGAGCTCTCTGTGCATTTGCCATTCCTTGGGCTAAGATTCACTGAAATAGGATGATTAGCCTCCTGAGGCCGACACTGGACCACGCTGGGCACCCTTGTCCCATCGGTAGACGCTTCCACTCTACTGACCACGTGGACTCTACTGACCACGTGTGCTTTCCTGATCCCCAGCTCTTCTCTGTGCCCTCATTCTTGTTTCTTCGTCTGTGCTACTTCTCTTCCTGTTTCGTAAACTATGGCCGCACAGCTGGCTCCTGGGGCCTCAGGCTCGCTAAGCCCCTCTGTCTCTCAGCCTGAGGCCTCACTGGCTCTTTGGAGACATCTTCAATGTGGAACAGGAGCCTGCCGCTCTACTCCTGAGTCTCCCCCTCAGCAGCCCCTGCCTCCTGAATGGTCACATCACTGAAATTTCCCACCAAGTTTGTGCCTTTCCACCCACACTGCTGCCAGGACTCCTCATTGTTAATGCTGTATCCAGTGAAGAAGCCGGAGTTGCCTGTCAAGCTGAGCCTCGCTAATCTCTCCTTGTGCCAGGCCTTTGGGCTTTTGTCCTTCTGTATTGCTCCTGGCTAGATTTCAGACCTGACCTTTTTATCCGAAAAGGTATCTGAGAATACCAGGATACAACAATGGATGCCCACGAATGACCTCCCCTCAATTCAGAAGGACCAGGCCAGTGAGTTGGCAGGATGACTCTCTGTGCCTGGCGGGTGATAAATAGTGAAACGCTGAGGAAGGTTATGTTGAAAAGCAGTCATCCATGTCACTTTGTTTGCTCACAATCCTTTGAGTTCTTGCTGTCAAAAAATATATATTTATTTTTATACACCCACCTGGATACTGAGAAAATATCTACCCTGAGTGCTTAGCCTGTTCTCACAAAATGGAGCAGGCATTTACAAATGTCTTCCTTGGGTAGCTGATGAAATCCCTGAAGCAGGGTGACCTCTTTCAAATTTAACAGCTTAACTAGAAGAAGGCAAGAGCATAGATATGAAGTGCTTTGATTCTAACAAAGCATTTTTCCAAATCGTTCCTAATGCTCATGTAGATAAACTAGAACAGTACAATTGAATAAAGTCAGCTGGTGGCTCTACAACATAAAAATCAAGTGTTCACCACCGTTTATGGTATATTTGAGAGAGCATTTCCTGGTCAATTATCTTTAATGTGAAGGTGATCTCCCAATACTTGGTACAAAAGACTTGCTTGTGCATGAAAGTTTTTTTCTCGTTAATTTTTAAAAATAATTAGTATGGGGCCGGGGAGTTAGCTCACTGGTTCCGGCGCCTGTCTTGCAAGCGCAAGGGCCCAGGTTCGATTCCCCGGTGGCCACATAACAATACTGGGTGTGGAGACTCACACCCAGCAGCAACCAGTACCACATACCACAGTGCCGGGTGTGGTGGCTCACGCCTGTAATCCCAGCACTCGGGAGGCAGAGGCAGGAGGATTGTGATGTGAGTTTGAGGCTGAGCTCAGGGCCAGCCTGAACCACAAAAAAAGCGAGACCCTGTCTCAAAAAAAAAAAAAAAAAAAAAAATTAGTATGTTGGTGGTGCATAACCACATTTATTTTAGGGTGATTGGTACATATGCATCTTGATCTTGTTACTCCCTTCTCACGCTGTCCTCCCTCTGCACTCTTTTCCTAGCCTGATTTTGTATATTTTTAAATGTTTATTTTAATGTGTACTAAAAAAAAGTATCACATAAATCCATGATTTAATAGGTTTTTGTCTGTTTGTTTGTTTTGGTCCTTTATGTTCTAACATAGTCTTCAGAACATATTACTGCTTAAGGCTTTTATAGAACTATATTTAAAAATTAACGAAAATTTTACTTATTACAAAGTAAGCTCTTGGTGAAGGACCTCTTACTAATTTAGTAGTCCCAGAAAAAGCAGTTAAATGCAACCAAGAAGGTACACAAAGCCAGCAGCAGAGGGCTTTTGTGACAGACAAGTTGCAAAGACTGCAGAACCTGAATCTGTTACCCTGTACATATAAAATCTTTTTTTTTTTTTTTTTTGATACCTGGGATTGAACTCAGAACCTTGTACTCACAAGGTAGGCAATTGGAACCACTGAGCTAAATCCCTGGCCCTAAAATCTACTTTCTCAAACAACCATAACTATGTAGCTGAGACTAAAGTGAAATTAAAATCCCTAACGCTTGTAGCTCAGCACCTTTCAAAGCCTGACTAGAATCTGGAACTCCATCATCACAGAGACAAGCGAGCTGTATCTATAGACACTGATGGGACAAAAAAAACCATTGACACCGGCTGAGCTTCCACCAGAATGTTAAAGGATGCTGTCCAGAGGCTGAATCTCATTTGAATGTTGATCATCAGCTCCTTACACTAAGCTGCAGAGAATCACTTGTAAGGTTTCCACAGTAAACGGAGGGTCATGCTAAATGTGAGATTCTAGGATCACGGGTTGTGCAATGGGCCTCTACGACCTAAGAAGTGACCCCTCTTTAGATCTTCACTCTTCTCTCGGCTCCACTAGACTGGACTGTTCTCGTGACTGTAAATAAAGCAGAAAAACTCCGTAACAGTCCTTTTTAAAGAAATGGGTTGGGCCCAAGAACAAACTACTGAATCGTGTTCACTTTTCCAAATTAAGATTTACAAAGGCTGTAGGCCAAGTTCTTGAGAGAAATTTTATTTAGCTAAAACCAAGACTAGAGTTTGCTTATTCTTTCCAACGACACCTATTTCCTGCAAAATAGTTCTGATTTTTGGTGTGACCCACAGACTGACAATAAGACCATCACTACAAATGTGACTGGATATGAATTCTCAGCTTCTACACTGATTTTCTTTAGATGCCCTCGACATTGGCAGAGTACACAAAAACACACTGTCTCTGACAGGCCTATGTAAACACCATTCTGGAATGAGTCTTTTTTTTACCCTCTTCCCACTTAATTGGTAAGACTGTTACCCCAAACTTCTGAAACACCAAATGTGTGTGAGAGACATTGCTCGTCATTCAAAGGCAATGAGAATATTTTTTTAAAAAATCAGAGCCCTTCATTTTCAGGTGCAGTGGCAAGTACTTTTTGGAACTCTCTGAAGTTGAACCTAATTTCTGAAGTAAAATACAAGGAAACTTCTAAATGTCTTTCAGGTTTTTCTCTACTCTTCTTAAACCCAAGAGGAAAAGAGCTATGTAAACAAATGGAATGCCTACCTATGTCATACCTCCCCTACTTTACGTGACCACAAAGTTTACTGTTTTACCTCTGAGCAGAACTTGAGTGATTCCACCTACCTATCTTACTTCTTCCTAGAAAGTAAATAGTTAAGAACAATGGAAGACTTAATTTATATCCCACTTCAACACTAGGAAATTCTAACTTCTCCTGTGTTTTACTCAAGAGTAAGCAAGAAAATAGGGTGTTCATGATTAGTAGAATAATGCAGAAACTTAAGACATTATTTTGTCCCTTTTTTTTTTTTTTTGGAGACAGGGTCATGCTTTTGTGGTTCAGGCTGGCCCTGAGCTCAGCCTCAAACTCACATCACAGCAACCCTCCTGCCTCTGCCTCCCAAGTGCTGGGATGACAGGCGTGAGCCACCATGCCCGGCATTGTGGTATGTGGTACTGGTTGCTGCTGGGCGTGAGTCTCCACACCCAGTATTGTATGTGGTTACCAGGGATCAAACCTGGGTCCTTGCGCTTGCAAGACAGGCGCCAGAACCACTGAGCTAAATCCCCGGCCCCTTGTCCATATTCTTTTAAAATTCCCAGTTTCAGGTAATTTACCTAAATTTGCAAAGTTCAAAGGTACATAACCGGTTGCATTTATTAGCAACAAAGTCAATAACTTACTCAAGACTTCCACCTGACAGTGGCCATTCCAACCAAGAAAATAAAAGATTTGCTTTAAATTCCAAATAACTACCCTGGGAATTGGGGGAACACAGAAAATACAGTAGGCTAGGGCTGAGGATTTAGCCCAGTGGTTCCAGTGGCTGCATTGCAAGTGCAAGGGCCTGGTTATCCCTGGTAACCACATACAATGCCAGGCATGGAGACTCATGCCCACCAGCAATCAGTACCACATATCACAGTGCCAGGCATGGTGGCTCATGCCAGTAATCCCAGCATTCAGAGACAGAGGCAAGAGGATTGCTGAGTTCGAGGCTGAGTTCAGGACCAGCCCGAACTACAAAGTGAGACCCTGTCTCAAAAAAAAAAAGAAAATACAGTAGGCTGTAAGACATACTTTCACAAGAAGAGGTGACTCACGCCTGTAATCCCAGCACTTGGGAAAGTGAGGCAGGAGTATTACTGTAAGTTGAAGGCCAGCCTGACCCACACAGTGAGATCCTGTCTCGAAAACACTAATACCCTGACACGAATAAGTAAAATACACTGTCTAACCACATGTAACACAGACTTCAAAAAAGACAAACACATAAACTCTTTATTTCATCAACCAGTATTTCCTTTACGCCCTGATGTTGAATTTCAAAATCTCAGGAGTCCACAAATACAGCATTCAGACTTTCTATATCTTGAGAAAGAGGTTCAGAAGCAGGTCAGACCCCAGGCTGATTTTGGGTGGCCAAAGTGACAAAGATCTCTCTGTAACAGTCCATGTCAGTTTTCTAACTTCAGTGAAATGCCTTTAAACTCTCTGTTATCCCCAACTTTCCACCCATATACACCATCCTATGGAGGGCAGAGAAACAGGCATTACCTAAGTTCTAGCCTAACAGCAGCCAGAAAATAAATTTCTGATTCAGTTTAATGGCAAGGGGTTGTACAAAACTTTGATAAGTGTACCTTGCCTCTTCTTCAAAGTAGCTGGATTAGATTCTTGTGCATGGAATCATTTCCCATGATAGTAGGTTAAGCTTTATAAAATAGTACATTGCTCCTATCTCTATAAAGAGCGCAGGAGCTGCTTCCAAGCCCTCAGGGATGTTCCCATCCCAGGCCCTGCCCAGACACATCCAATTCCCCACAAACAGCTACATGGGAAGCAGAAAACTTTCTGTCAGTTTTTTTGGGGGGTGAGGGTGCTTGGGAAAACTGAGGTCAATTTTTATCCTCCCTCCAAAAGACTAGAGATCTACAAATGCTCTCAGGTACGTATATATATACGTAGTCATTTTCAAAAAAATTTTCCTGCCCACAACTATAGGAGGCTAAAATCCAGCTTCCTTTAGGCTGAAATCCAATACCCATTAACTTCACAGATAAGTAGTGGATTGGCACACTACATGGGTCTTCTGTGCTATCTCTCTCAACCGGAGGCAGGGACAAAGGAGTGAGTCCCAGGGGCTTTGCCTTTTCTTTAAATACAATCTACTGAGCAGCACTGTCAGGTCCAAGGTCCGGGACAGGTTCTGTGGGCACGAGATGGTGAACGACTTGATGGTCCCAGCCCACTGTGGTGAGGAGGGAATGATTGAGCGGGGACCATGTAGCATCTCTCACAAAGTCTCTGTGGGCTCGGCTTCTAAACCTAGAAGAGAAGAAAGAAAGAAAAATCAAATTTGGGGTCATTGTAGAGACAAGAAGAAAAAGCTGATGTACAAAGAAAGAGATCCAACAGCCCTACAGTGTATTATTCTGACGTCTCGTCATCTGTGTGCCTCTCCATCAGCGCAGTAGTGGGCTCACCGCGGCAGAGGTCAGCGGTCATCCACTCCAGCCCTCCACTTTCAGAGAGGAAGACAGAGTAGCCAGAAAAGGAAGGGAGGTGGGCCAGAGTCCGGCAGCAAATTGTGGCACAGAGGGAAGCGTAACTCAGATCTTCCAGCCCGGGCCTCTTACCTTCTAGCAGGTTGCCTTTCACAGACCTGATTCGCTACACACAAAGCAGAGGCTGTCCGACTGTGAGAGGGCTGGAACTTGACAGAGTCAGAAATTCCACCCACCCCACAACAGGCCAACTCTGCCAGAAGGCTGCAAATCAGCGCTGGGCCCAAGGAGCCTGCCTGCTTCTAGTCCCCAGCCCCCTCCGACACAGATGGAGGATCCTCCCTGGTCTATTGAGGAAAAAAAGAACCTGCTTTTCTGCCGTTCCCTCCCCGATTCCTGATCCCAGGGTCCCAGCACATACTTACACCTCGGAAAGGCTCGAGTCCAGCACAGCCAGGGAGCAGTCTTCACTGAGGGAGGCCAGGAAGGGAACACTAGGACAGGACAGACACGTGCGTGAGGAGTAAAGTCCAAAGATTCCAAGACAGGCCCGACACGACCCCCCTAACCCCACTGCAAATGGAGCCAGAGGAGACGGTGGCCTGACTCCCACTTCGGGTTAAGTTCTGCCTAACAGTACAAGTCCCGAGGAGATACAAAATGGAGCAAAGGCCCCAGCAGCTCATCACCTCAGTGGAGCATTCTACCCAGGGGCACTGACTCTTCCAACCACATACCCCGAAAGCCCACAACATGAGTCATCTTGGGCGCTGAGCAGGAATGAGACCACGTTTCAGACACCTTCAGACGGACTATTCAGCCAAGTACGGACTGGTCTCAAGTGAACTCTGACACTCGGAAATCTCAGCCAGGGCAACTGCCCGCCTGTCTCCAGGAGCAAACCTGACTCGCTAATGCTGTGCCAACACAGGCATGTCCCTCACTGTGCCCCGCACATCTGCAGGGCCTGTTGCCAGAGAACTACCTGTGTGGGGAGAACACCAGCTTGGTGACACACTGGGTGTGCACGGCCGAGCTGAGGGCACCGCTTGCACTCTTGGTGTCCACGAGGGACACAGCCCCATTCTCGTCACCTGTCCAAGAGAAGAAGAGCACATCACAGTGCTGAAGACCACCGGCTTGGCTATTAGCCAGACCTGGATTCAAACCCTAGTTCCTACAGTATCCTGCTACGTACTAGATGCAGGGGTTACACATTAATCCCTAAGTATGTCTTTTCTTTTGCAAAACTGGAACAATACGTTACTAGGTAGCTATGAAAATTAATGGAGAAAGCAGTACTGATTTAAACCACAAACTTTTACCATGTGCATAGCCCCTTTACCTCCACGGCCCCACACTCCCCTAGGAGACCAGAGTGCTGCACGTGACAAGCCACTCACTGCGAGGCTCGCTGACTTATAGCCATGCTAGGAACAAGGGAGCCGGAACAACCAGGAATCACGCACACTGAGAAAAAACATCATCAAGTTTTCTAAAGCTAAACTAAACGCAGCATAATCCATCTGATGCTCAATTGTGCTGGTGGGACCGAGCACCAAGAATATGTGCACAGCGGACTTTATTCCTCCTCCTCCCTCTTCTCAGACACAATATGGAACTTGCCATGCTGCCTTACCAAACACAAAGACTTCGCTTCGCTGAGGGTGCCAAGTCAGGGAGGTGGGAAGGTAGCCGGAGGCGTTGCAGCCTACAAAGGAGAAAAGGGAGGTTTGAAACAAAAAACCAGGAGTAGTTCCTCAAACAATATCATTGTGAACCCACGGAACACCTTTACTCAGCTTTCCAACTCTGTGAAGTCAACTTTGTCCTCGTCACAACAGTACCCATCAGCCTTCGGCCCTTCTCGGCACGAGTCACAGGCAGGTTTCAAGCACGAGGCATGAGATCAACAATCTAACCCCCTTTCCCCTGCTTTACAGAATAAAGCGTTGGCCCAGGAACCAGCCCTGTCCTTTGGTACTCATTGCGCCGAGTGGGGTGAGCAGAGCGCCAAGGGGAAAGACTATGTCACTACATCAGTGACTGGGTAGCTGGCAGCCCCCTGCTTTGACTTTAGCCAAAGAAAGCCTCTTCCAGGTGGGTTCCTGGTACCACCCTCCCACCACTGGCTCTCGCACTCACTTATCTGTGATGCCGGCTTAGGACATCGCGTATCCCAGAGTAGAATTCTATTGTCCTACAAGGAAGAACAGAAAAAGGATTCACAATCTAAAGGAGCCTCTGCCAACACATCTCCAAACCAGGGATTTGGCCTCTAGGTTCCAAGTGTGACAGGAAAGAAGCTGTATCTCACCTCACTACATGAAAGAAACACGGAGTCCTTATGAGGAGAGGCAGCAACGCAGGTCACCTGCCCCGCATGAGCTGTAGAGGAGAAATACAACAGAGGGAGGCTGAGGACACCACAAGGCCAAACTAGATGGAAAATTAAAGGGTGAGAGGAAGTGTATGAGGGCTGGGGGTATAGCTCAGTGGTGCCGCCGCCTGCCTGGCAAGTGCAAGGTCCTGTGTTCAATCCCCAATTTCACAAAATAAAAAAAAGAGGAAGGGTATGAGAAACAGGCATGACATAATTTAACAAATTTTATGAGAGGCTATGAGTTAAGCAAATCTAAAAGGAAAGGTTGCTAGAGCCATAAAAATCTTAAAAAGCTGGGCCAGGGATTTAGCTCAGTGGTTCCGGCGCTTGTCTTACAAGTGCAAGGACCAGGGTTTGATCCCCCGGTAACCACATACAATACTGGGTGTGGAGACTCACACCCAGCAGCAACCAGTACCACAAACCACAGTGCCAGGCGTGGTGGCTCACGCCTGTAATCCCAGCACTCGGGAGGCAGAGGCAGGAGGATTGCTGTGATGTGAGTTGGAGGCTGAGCTCAGGGCCAGCCTGAACCACAAAAGCAAGACTCTGTCTCAAAAAAAAAAAAAAAATTCTTAAAAAGCTAAGGGGAAAGGAATTAGTAAAGACAATGAAGGAGAAATTAGAGGCTTGGTAGAGCAAAGGCATCTGCAGTTAAGACATACTAGATACAGGTGTTACACACTATAGAAGAGCGGCTTTCACAGTGGGATACACATACCTGCAAGTAGTATACAAAAACTTCAGAAAGACTTCTCAGCACTGAGAGTTTTAAGCAAGTAGATTTCTTTTAACATTCTCTTTCCTGAAACAGATCTGCCTCTCCTTTCATAATCACCCATCTCCCACTTCATACACCAGCCCCGAATCTTCCCATGAGAGGGCTGACATATAAAATCTAAGGGTCCAAACAAAGGGACCAAAGGAGCTTTCTCCTAAAAGCTAAAGGACAAACCAAGGAGTACCTGGGCACAGTTCAGTGGAGATTGATCTTGTTTGAGTTACATCCAAAACAAAAAGCTAGCATTGTAATTTATCTATTTATTACAGTGAGAACTAAAAACCGATAGATTGTTCATAAGGGCACATCTCACAAGCTGAGCTGAATTTATAAGTGAATTCAGACTTTTTTCTTATAGAAGGTAAAGTTTAACATGGTAGACTGCCTTACCAATGCAAACTGTTTTTTGCTATTTGGTAGACATTTTAAACAAATACACTTACTTTGTGAATGCAAAATTTTGACAAACGTACACATATTAAAACATACAAACACGAAATGCCAGAAATTGTCTTTGGGATTAAATTTAAAATGTCATATTGTAATTTAAAAACATATGAAAAAGATACAGCATTCAGTTTTTTAGGAGGTCTATCTGTAGAAAATTGTGAAGATTACTGCTACACATTAGGTACAAGCTATATAACCGACTTTCCAAGGTAATCTGAATGTGGTGCTGCCCAGCCCTGAGGACTGAACCATTCTCTGTATTCTTTCTTAGCCCAAGAATCCTAGGAATGCCAAAGGACAGTTATGTCAGAGAAAAAAAATTTACAGCTCATTTGCAATAAGTGAAGCTCTGAGACAAGCAATATGACAGTATGCAAAAGATGAAGAAACGTATCACTCCTCTGCCTTAATGGATCTGGAATTTAGTGGAGGGAAGAAGGCACACACACAAAAAGTTACGTGGGGAGAGTACTGAAAAAGCACTAACTAGGAAAGTCGATGTCTAACAGACAAAATGCAAGTGGAAGAGACTTGGGGCACTGACAATGGGTCGGACAATTTGCAAGTAACCCTGAAGGTCCAGCATGTTATGTTTTTATGTATGCTGGCACAAACTGAATCATGTACTGAAAAGTTACTTTGCTACTGAGAAAATCACAGTAATCATCCAACATATCAATTTCAGACTCCCCACTCATTGAAGCTCTCATCAGCCAGGCTTGGTGGTGCATGGCTATATTCCCAGAACTCTGGGAACCTGGGGCAGGAGGGTCAGGAGTTCCAGCCAGCTTGGGCAACTTAGCAAGACCCTGTCTCAAAACAAAAGAAATATAAAAGGGCTGCAGATGCAGCTCAGCACAAAGGCTCTAGGTTCAGCAACAAAAAAGTTCTAGTCATTGTCTTCATGAAGAGCTGCTACCAAAATAAACAGCTAACATTGTTAAAGAAGGCAAACACAGAGGAACCCTGAAGAGGATGATGATGTACACTAGAAAAAGAGACTTTTTTCATTTTTTAACACAGTGTTTTACTGTATATTTACCACAGGCTGGCCTCGAATTCAAGATCCTTCTGCCTGAGATTTCTGTGCTAGGGTTACAGATATGCACCACACCTATCTCGAGAAATACACTGTTCACAAACTTATTTCTTTCTACCATTCTGGTCACAAGCTGAATTGGACAAGAACCAAATTAAATTCAATGGTTAAATTCAATGTTGACCTTATCGGGAAATTTGATTCAGTTCTCACCCAATTAGGTTTGTGAACAGAATCGTGGAATTAAACCTGTGAACTGAAGTATGTGGACACTTACTTAGAGGAAGTAAATTTGTAAAAGGTCAAAAGGATTTTGAAATTCACAGTCTTTGAGAAGGTCAAGCAAATACTGTACCCAGGATAGGCTGTTACAGTAGGAAATGACAGTAAAATGACTTGAATGATCTGACAAGAATATGAGATTTCAATCTGCAGTCTACAAGAAACCAATGAAGAACCAAAAAGGTCAGAAATTTTCGGTGAAGAGGTGAGTGCTGTATGGGAAGGAGACAAAGCCTGAAAGTAAATGTGGCCTTAGAAATGGACAAGAAGGTGACTGACAACAGAAAACCCAAAAGAAGTTGGTGACCACCTTACAGTGGGGAAGCAGAAATGGAAGAAGAGGGAATGTGTAAATCCTATGTAGTCATGAGACTATCAAGAGCAAGAGAGAAACTGAGATAAGGGAAGGGGTAGATACTGGAGCCTGACTATAGTTTCTAGAAAAAAAAAAGAAAAATCTTCCAGCTAGAACATGGAATTGCTGCTTAGAACACTGGAGGTTTAAAGAGTCCAAAGAGAATAAAAAACTAGTAGAATAAAAAGGTAAGGCTAAGACGGAAAAGAAAAGAATACTAACCTCGATATGAGTTCAGTACCACCTGCTGAGCAAGGTCCCAAATCTTGATGCTAAGAATCAAAAAGAGACAAGCAGCAGACACTTAATCTTTGCCAACACTAGCAACAAAAATATTACTTATATCAGAACTTCCTTTAATCAGCATATCCCGTATCTTTGCCTCCAGGGCTTTCGCTATGGTCTATTTACAAGGAACTGCCAAATCTCTAAGGCAAACCAACAGAGATACTAAATTAGTCCCTAGGTTCTTACAATAACCCTAAAATGTTATTTAAAGAAGATAACAGGATGGTAAGGATAATCAAGTGAAGTCTAGAGGCGGAAGTGATGAGAACAGGGTCCTACCAGAAGTCTTTGCTACCACTGACAGCTTGTGTGCCAGAGCTCAGGACACTGACTGTAGACACAATGTCATCATGCTCGTATTTGCAGAATTTGCTGACAATAAGTGTCTCATTCTCATCCAGCTCCCACAGTTCAACAGCACCTGTTGGGGATGAAATGGACAAGTGAAGAACAAGAGAAACATAAGTTTAAATTATGCCAGGGCAGGCAGTAATTCACTTCCAAGCTCATCTGACCAATGTCGTCAAAATAAAAAAGGGAGTTATTTCTATAGAAGGAAAACCCACATCATTAGGGAGTTTAGCTAACTTCTAGGCTATCTGGTCTCATGCAGACGAAACAATCTACAAACTCCATTATTCTGCCTCCAATGAGAGGAAAAACTGGACATGAGTCCCAGGCAACAAGGCTGAAGTCTCCACAATCATCTGAGCACACACAATCCAGTGAGCCTCTTCAATTATTCACACACTAATAAATAACTGCAGAATTACCTGACACTC
This sequence comes from Petromus typicus, assembly GCA_004026965.1. Taxonomy (NCBI): domain Eukaryota; kingdom Metazoa; phylum Chordata; class Mammalia; order Rodentia; family Petromuridae; genus Petromus; species Petromus typicus. Next base: position 13,194 of record PVIR01031754.1, read on the forward strand.
TCAGCACTTCCAAGCATTGATTATGGAACATTAAAGACTGAGCGTCTCCATTCCACGGAGGAAGGCCATGGAGGGAAAAAGAAAGTAACTCACCTGAATCAGAAGCCACTAGGATACCTCTGTCCCCCACCCAAGTGAGGTCAGCCACTCCAGCCTCTGTCTGGACTCCAGCAGAGCAGAAGCCTTCATTGGGAGCAGCACAGGGGTCCTTGAAAAGCCAGAGGGAGCCGGCCCAGCAGCGGCCACTGAGGCTGGAGGCGCCGAGCAGAAGAGCCCCATCTATGAGAGGATACAAGCAGTCAGCGCGAGAAGTGGAAGGGCTCGTCTCTATGGTGACTGCACCGAACAGCCTGCAGACCGGGTCTGGATCTGAGCTCAGGCATACAGGGCTGGGTTCAGGCAGTACAGCTACGTGAGGCAGGGATCAGAATGGCACGTGAGTCGAGATGAGCTAGAGGGTCATTCCCGGGGAGAAGCGCCCAGGGTTGGGCAGGGAACCTCAGGCCCGGGATCTTAGCTCACCTGACCGGTAGCGTGCAGCCTCCAGCTGCCGTTCCATACAGGCGGGCGCATTAGGAGGAAGGTTCCATTCACGGGCCGCCGGGGGCACTACGGGAGGCGGGGTTTCCTTCCGCATCTCCACGGTTCCAAATCCCTCCTAATCTCAAACTGGACGCCCGCCCGATTCAGCTACAGATGCTGTTCCCACGAGGTGCACTTCTGAGCTTCCGCCCCTCTCCACAGGCAACGGTAACTCTCGCGATAATTCCTGCTACGCTTCCAACCTGCTTCCGGTCTACAGGCCGCCTTCAACAAACTGTACTTCTTCTCGCGAGAGGAAAAGGTTGGGGGGGGGGGAGTCTCTACCAGAATTAATAAGAAAGAGGAAGAAGTTCTCTTCTCGCGAGATTTTCCGGCCGCCATCTTGATCTTGCCCCTGACTAGTCTCTGATTGGGGGTCACGGGGACGCTAATACAGTCTCCTGGACCTTTGCTAACAATGCTGTCCCGGGTGGTACTTTCTGCTGCCGCTACAGCGGGTGAGTAGTGTAGACGCTTCCCTAGGTTATGAAGGTGATTAGAAAGAAGAGAGTCTGGCGGGTACAGGGGGTGGAAGCGGGTGCAGAAAGAGCTAGTGAGACAACTCGGTATCTAGGGGGATGGGAAAGAGTGGACTGTGTGGCATTAGGGGTCAGACTCCGCTGCGACAGAGGAAGGGACAGGCCAGATTTTTCTTTGACTTTGCTGACTTCTACATTTTACATCTACAGCCCCCTGTCTGAAGAACGCAGCCCTCCTAGGACCAGGGTAAGTGAAGGGTGCGATGCTCCCGTTGGTTTTTCACCATGTTTAATTTTTGTATTTGTTTCCCCTTAGCTTCAGGTTAGCAGTTATCTTTCTTCACAATTTTGGGAGGCTGAAAGCCACAAACATTTACTCCCGTAACTGCGTGGAGCGGCCTCATGTGACATAATGACCGAAATGTGAGGAGATCAGTGAAGTGCATTATTAAACGGGCTTTGCTGTCTGCTAAGCCCCGCCCCGCCCCGCCTCGCCCTGCCCCTTGACCTTCAGCTAGACAGCAGCCGCAACCAATAACTAGCTTACATACCAAAGGTTTTGTTAAATAAAGTAGTGAAACATATTGTTCCAATAGCTCATGTCCTACTTTTTACTGCCGAAATAATTTATTGGTTCTGCAAGCAATTTTCTTACCACTCTCATAACCAAGAATATAATGACCAGTAAGGCTGAGTGCCTGCCTTCATGTAACTGAAACTCGATCCAGGCTATAGAGAGTAGTTTAGATCTCCAAAGGTGGGACTCCTTACTAGCTGTGTGATCTCATTTTCCTTATCTGTAAAGTAGACGTGATAATGATGTAGGAGAAAATACAACTCCTAATCTGTTATAGATCAGATGTGCTGAGTTCATGTAGCTGAAATGGAAGAATAAATTCCAAAAGACAGAGAAGGATAAGATTAGGAAAGTTTTATTGGGGAATACGAATAGTTCCAGGGAGACTGGAAGGATGCTGAATGGGTTGTTGCATGGCTTCACGATTTAGAATTACTTACAGGAATTGCATAACTGTTAAGTGGTTACCTATCACAAATGGCTCTGTAGACTGACTCCTTGTCCCTTGCTCTTTTGTTATGCACAGCGTTTAAAGCATCTGTAATTTGTATGGATATACACTCTTTTCACAACCCTCATAGGATATTAACCACTGGGACTTCATTGCTTGTTCCCAGTATCTAGTATAAGTAAAACAAACAAGTGTTTTGTTGATTAAATGAATGTATGTTAGCCCAAAATTGACACCTTTGTAAAAAATATGCCGGAGATATTCTGAAGCTTGAAGGGATTTAGCAGTCATTAACTCGGAATACTAGGCAGAAGGAAAAGCATGAGGCAAGTTTTGTTTTTGAGAGATATAAGAAGATCCAAATGAAGGTGTATTGAAGGAGGAGGAGGTCAGAAAATGTGATGGGTACTGAGCCAAGTATGCTAGAGGCAGAAGAGAGGCTAGTAAAGAGTTATCAAGTCAAACTTACATTTTTAGAAACATTGACAATAATATAAGAGGCTCGGTTTAAGAGGTATTTCACAAGAAGCAGAGAGATCAAGTTTTGGATTTGAGTAAAAAAGCCATGATAAAAGTTTCAGCTAAGCCAGATGGAGAGAGGACTTACATCAGCTTAAAATGAATTCCCTAATGCTATGATTTAAATCATGATTTTCAGCCTGGGCAATTTTGTCCCTCAGGCAAAAAATTTGTCAGTGTGTGGAAACAGTTTTGTCTGTTACCACAGAGGAACAGGTTGCTATTGTTATCTTATGTATAAAGACCACAGAGATACTGCTTAAATGCTTAGGACAACCTGGTATAACATTATTATCAAGTCCGGAGTGTCAGTAGTGCTGAGGCTGAGAAACTTATTTAAGTGAAGAAATCTTGAGCATGATTTTGGAGCTCCAAAGCTTCCGATAGCTATTGTACTAAGAAGCATAAATAATAGTCAAAAGACAAAGGGGCTGAAGGTATAGCTCACAGCAGTGGACAGAGGACATGATAGAGGCATGGGTGAAGATCAGCAGGACACAGCACATAAAAAGGCAGTTGTAGAAATAAATTGGGATGTTCAGGCTAAAGACAGTAGCCAAAAGTATAACCAGCACCCCAAGTGCAGTATCAGCCAGGCCAGAGATACTGAAATAGAAGGTGATGTGGTCTGCAGAGTAGGATTCAACTTGATCGTCCAGAAGATCAGCACAAAGTGCACTACCACAAAGAGCTCAGTAAAGAAGGCCTCCATCCTAGGTAGTTTAAATCCTCAACAGGGTGTCCTTGTTGTTGAGTTCCATGCTGTCCCAGAGGAGCCTCCCAGATATCAGATTAGCCAGCAGGATTCGTAAGGCCACTGGGCCTACCTCTTGGCAGATACAATCTGAAACTCACAACTCATTCCTCCTCTTTGCTGAGATGATCTCTTGCAGACTTTTCTCCTTAGAGCCCATCCCAAAGCAGTCACATCCAGCCCCTTTGGGGACCATACCCCCCTGGTTCCCAGAATCTTGGAGGACAGGGGATAATTCCATGTGGACTGAGCCTGAATAATGAAAAAAGCCAAAGTTTTTGGCATAAAGAACCTTACAACCCAGCAAGCATGTGATAGTTAACTACTTAACATACAATTTATCATGTGCCAACCACCATTCTAAAAGCATTTTACATATATTAATTCAATCCTTCCAGCAACCGTATACAAAAATATAGTATATTCTCTTTTTATATAGAAAAATCCGAGATTATAAAAATTTAAGTGGCAGGTCTAGGACTTTAACCCAGAGAATCTGGTTGCAGGGTCCATATATTTTAGTGCTATTAATAGACAAAATGCTAGACAGATGGTCTGTAAGATTATAGAAGAGAGTGGATAGAAGATTATATAGTGGCTTTTTTTGTTTTGTTTTGTTTTGTTTTTGCTTTTGTTTTTTGAGACAGGGTCTTGCTTTGTAGTTTGGGCTGACCTTGAGCTCAACCTCGAAATCACAGCAATCCTCCTGCCTCTGCCTCCTGAGTAGGTTATATATGGCTCTGAGAGTCATTAAGTCATTGTCCTTGTCACATCTAACCTTCCACTTGCTTGTCCATTGTTTTCCTATTATGACCTGGGAAACTGCTGAATCCTCACCCCCATTCATTGTTTTTGCTATTTGTTTGTACATGGTATTTGAAAAACAGGTCTTAAGTTTGTGCAATTGCTACTTGTAGGGTATTGCAGGCCACAAGGATCTTTCACACAGGGCAGCCAAGACTTGCTCCTGTACCACCTCTTCCGGAATATGGCGGAAAAGTTCGTTTGGGGCTGATTCCTGAGGAATTCTTCCAGTTCCTTTATCCTAAAACTGGGGTAACAGGTGAGTGTTGCCTTTAATAATATATTTTGATGGTTCAGGCTCATCATTTTGTAAAAGAAATTGATGTTTTTCCTGACTGGGAATTGAACCTAGGAGCTTGTGCATGGTAGATAAAAGCTGTACTCCTGAACCACATCTCCAGTCCTGTGCGCCTTGGTTGTGACTATGGAGTACTGGAAACCTGAGACTTTTTTTTTTAATATTGGAGTGGCCTGAAGTATTTCCTTAATTGAAATTGCAGAACAGTTAGTATCCTTAGATCCCTGCAGGTGATAAAAATGTTACATCCCAAAGCCTTTCTTGGCAGATTCATACATAAAATGTGTATACTAAAAGCAGTTTTACAGTGTATTGAAGCTGAGTGTAGTGGTGCACACCAGTGATCCCTGTACTGAAGGGGCTGAGGCAGGAATATCACTGCGTTAGTGGCCATTCTGAGTGACATAGAGAGTCCTTCTCTCAAAAAGAAAAAGAAAAAAGAGAACTGATGAAACTTTGTTTAAAGAATCTGGCTAAAATATATTTGAGACTACTGATAATTCTTCTGCTTCATAATATATCCTAACATCGTGTGTTACTAGTATTACTCAGAAACACTATAAAATGCTTCCTTAAAGGCCTACTGTGTTCTGGCCTTCTGTCTTGTAGAGATACATAGGAAAACCATAAAGAAATATTTGTGTTCTAAATCCTAAATCATGCTTTGTAGTATCAGGATTCATGGCCTCTTTAAAGAAAAAGGTAAGTGTACTTGAAGCATTATAATTAATGGCTGTGGAAGTTGAGAATTGTGATATATTTTTACGTGTGTATAACTTCATAGTTGTTTCTTGCTTGTTTTCTGTATCAGCTTGCTATTCAGTAAAAATAGGTAAGGAGTGGAGATTTTGACCTATCCAGTGTTTCTAATTAATAAGTAGCATATTTTACCAGACAGGCTACTTCAGAAAGTTACCTGGCATCTTAATGGAATAGTTCTGCTTGTTGAGTTACTTTATATACATTATTTCTCAGTTTCATCAACTCTGCCTGACAAGTGTAAGGTCCTGAATTCAATCCCCAGTACAAAAAAAAAGGTACTGTTAGCCTTTGAGAAAACTAATTTCAGAAATTACTTTGATTGCTATTTCTTATAAGTTTCAGTCTGATATTTTGTCTTTGAAGCTGGTTATTTTAAATTATTATTTAACCATGTCATCAAATAGATGTACAAGTGTCTTTATATACTCCACCTTTTAGACATTACATAACCATTCATAAAATAATTCTTTCTTCTTTTAGGACCCTACATGCTTGGAACTGGGCTTATCTTGTATTTTCTGTCCAAAGAAATATATGTGATTTCCCCAGAGACCATTTCTTCCATAGCTGTAATAGGCCTGATTGTCTATGCAATTAAAAAATATGGTGCCTCTTTTGCAGAATTTGTTGATAACATCAATGAGGTAAGAATCATAAACTTAATTTCCCATTTTAGAGTATAGTAGAAATAGCAAAGCCATTATGATAGTTTTGGTATGAATGTTAAGAGAATGAACATACAGAAATTTAATGGTAAGATTACAGTTAAGTGTAGCATTAGTTACTGATTTGAGATAAATCTTTGTAAGTCAAGCAGACTTCAGCTTTCCCACAGTTTTATTCAAGATACTATGTAGCTGTATGGACAATTCTTTGTAAGGATTCATATAATCCTCTCAATATGTGTGTGTTTCTTTGCA
>PVIR01031755.1:8543-19294 GCA_004026965.1 Petromus typicus
TGGCTTAGGTAAATAACATTTTTATACCTCTGACGTTATCGTTAGTTGGTGGCGATATCTAGTTAGTTGGTGACGTTATCTAACTCCTCTATAGACTAAAGTAAACCTTTCCTTAACTCTTCTAATGCTTTGGGGGTTATTTTTCTCCAGTCACCTTGCAATTGTTGGACACAGCTTGTTTTTAAGGCATCTCATTTTGAAAGCTGTCACTAAATATGTGGTCTACTACATCAAGTCTTCAAGTCTTGATAATCTCTCCTCAGATTGGCTGTGCCTAATGCTCATCTTTTTAATTGAATTTTTCATATCCAGGTTTTCTACTTGATTCTTTTTAATCCTCTCTAATTTGTTACTAAAATGTCATTAATATCTTGCTTTTTCCTCTTTACTATGGTGTATTCTTTAACTTTGTTGAACATCTTGTTAATTAAATCCTTCATCTGTTTATTTACCTCCTCTTTGAGTTCACTGAACATTTTTTTGCTTGTGTTTATTTTGCTGTTGATCTCTTCAGCATTTTAACATCTGGTTTTTTATTTCTTTGCCTGAAAAATCTTCTTCCACTTCAGGGCCTATGAGATCAGATTTGGGGGTTAGAAGGTTTTGGAGGCATCTTATTGACTTGATTTCTCATGTCTCTAGTATTTTTGTTGGAAGGTTGAAGATCAGTAAAGGGAGAAAACTCTATCACTTTTCTTTATATCTCTTTAGGTAATTATGTCTCCCTGCTGGTGATAGAAATACTGATTATGCCCAAAGTAGGCTGTAAAGAATTAATCCTACAATTGGTTTATTATTTACAAGTGAGTCTGTATGAAATATACATGCCAAGGTCAGAGTAACTCACACCCAACTCTGTCCCCATATCTAAAATCTTCTTAACTAGAAGGACCATAATCTAATTACAACCCTCTATTTTGTCTGCTTTGCTCCTAATTCAAGAACACTTTGTCTTTTTCTTCTATGAGCTTTGCCTCTATTAGTTTCCATAGAAACTATACAATTGTGCATCCTTGCATGTGGCCCCACTTGGCACATAGCTATCCTTTGCCCCAAGTGATTACTAATGAAAATCAGTGGTTTAGACTGGACAACACCTTTGTTGATCCCACTGGTATTGTTCATCTGGTGCCCAACTTTCTGTCACTCTTAGTTCTGCCTTTTAAGTCACCTCTCCAGGCTCTACTGTACACTGAACAGGAGACTGAACCCTACTGTAGAAGCTTCTGGTAACATTGCAGAAGTTTCCAGTATCTTCTTATGTTGTGACTGCGGCTTGGATCATGTTTTGGTGTTCATGTACCAATTCAACCTACTCAACACATTAGGATCAGTCCTGATCACTGCACTGAAAGAAGAGAAGAACCCTGATTTTGTGAGCATCTACAGAACCAACCATATATCAGTCACATAATTTAAAGCTTTCCTATTTAAAACTTTACTATTTTTTCAGTAACCTAGGAAGACAGTGAAGTAGTACTTGTTGACAAATATACCATGTGTAGAGGATAAAGGAAGAGAAAAGCAAAGAAAAAATCATCTAGAGAGAAGGAAAGAAGTAAGCAGAGAAGATCAAAGGAAAGAAAGAAAAGTGACAGGACTTTGATGATATTTTATATAAGGAATGGAGGTGGGGAGAGAGGGAGTTTAAGAGATTATCTGCAGTGCAGTGGAGAGGATGTGATGGGAAAGGACATTGGACTGGATTTCAAGGGAGGATGACAGTGTACTGAAGTAGAATCTCTTTCTGCTAAAACTGACTGTCAGACAAGTTTATTTTACTTCTGTTTAAAAAAGCTTCCTAAAGCAAACCAAGTGTCACTCATGCATTGAAGAACTGCAAGTGTTTTTAGGCGAGAAAGTGGCTAATACCACAGCACACCTAATATATGCGCTATTTTTTTTTTTTTTTTTTTAGACAGGGTCTCATTTTGTAGTTCAGGCTGGCCCTGAGCTCAGCCTCAACCTCACATCACAGCAATCCTTCTGTCTCTGCCTCCCGAGTGTGGGGATTACAGGTGTGAGCCACCATGCTCGGCACTGTGGTATGCGGTACTGGTTGCTGCTGGGCATGAGTCTCCACTCCCAGTATTATATGTGGTTACTGGGGATTGAACCAGGTCCTTGAGCTTGCAAGACAGGTGCCGAAACCTCTGCACTAATCCTTGGCCCTATACACGCTATTTTTTAAAGACTTGTCTGCAGCAGTGTATGAAAAGCAGAAGGGACAAGATAAGAAAGGCAACTAAGGTGGTGCTTGGATAGGTGCTAGCTGGTTATTTGGCTTAGCCCAGAGATACTAGTGATACCAGGAATGAAAAGTAAAACCAAGGCAAAATGCAAAGAGAATGAAAAGCCAACAACCAACCCAAATAACAACAACAAAAAAAATCAAGCAGTTGTTTAAAAAACAAAATTCGTTCCAGTGTGAAGTGGTCAGACCTTTGCACTGGAGATCCTGTGAGGACCACTTACTGCTCCGGAGTCTGTGAGGGGCGACCGGACATGAAACTGCGACATTCCTCAGGGGCGGCGGACACCTGGCCTTTCTCCACAACGCTTCCAGCCTCTGACCTGTACAAATGGCACATTGCTCGATCACAACAGGGAAGGACATACCCCTTCATAACTTATATGCCCCATAAAGCAAAACATCTGTTATAGGGGGCATGTGTGGCTCACCATCCTTTGTTACCATGAGCCTACATTGTATGGAATTTATACTCTACAAATCGACCCATGTTAACTGCTCACTTACCAGTATCACTGTTACTGCAGAATCCATAACTGCAAGCAAAATTTTGAGTTTAGGAGTTTCTTTTAATCTTCATAAGTGGTATTTAATATACAATCAACATAAAATAATTATGTGTACTAGAAGAAAAATTCACATGGGGTTGTCTAGCGAATTGTCTTTTGCTACACATAAAATATCACTTACTGAACTGAATGATATGGTATCAGAAATTACTTTCCCTTTGAGGACAGAAATGTACATTTTGTATAGAGAAGAATAAAATACAGATGATTCTTTACCATACTATTAAGAGCTAGGAAGAGATTTTTCAAATATATGAAAGTTTGGGGAAAATTGAGCTCTGATTCTTATTTAAATGCTTTTACCTAATAATAATTCCTTTGGGACGGGGATTTAGCTCAGTGGTTCTGGTGCCTGTCTTGCAAGCACAATGACCTGGGTTTGATCCCTGGTAACCACATACAATACTGGGTGTGGAGATTCATGCCCAGCAGCAATCGATACCACATACCACAGTGCCGGGCGTGGTGGCTCACGCCTGTAATCCCAGCACTTAGGAGGCAGAGGCAGGAGGATTGCTGTGATGTGAGTCTGAGGCTGAGCTTAGAGCCAGCCTGAATACAAAGTGAGACCCTGTCTCAAAATAATAATAATAATAATAATTCCTTTTTTAAGCTGCAGCTCAACAGTATCAATGATGCTACTTTTACATGATGGTTTTCCCAGGCCTTTACTACAGTTAAACCAAGCCCCTGACTACACAGACACAAGGCTACACTGACACAAGGCAAATGCGAATGTTCAGAGAGCTCAGCTCCCAACCTTTTACTGCCCACAGGCTTCGGCTCTGGCTCACTGTCCTCCACCTTTTTTCCTGGTGCTAATTTCTCGGCACTGTCCAGCAGCGCGCTAAGAGCCACTCTCCTGAAGACATTCCCATGAGCCTCTTTGATAAACTGGACCAGCTGGCGGATGTCACAGTACAGCCCCTGTTTGACAGCAACAGGAAAATTTGGGTAAAGAAAGACAGCTGTGTGGTTAGTTTTAAAGGGAAAGAAGGAGAAATTAATTCCTTAGGTTTAGATAAGCATGGAAATTATAAAGGAAAGTAAATTACTACTGTTGAAACTTAGAATAATGTGTCCCCTGGGACGTTAAGGAGCAGGGACTTGTGCACACCACTGTACTCTTCAGTGGAGAAGGGTTCTATGGGAAGAACAAGGCTCCCAAGATCCAGGGTGCCCAGCTACTCCGAGGGCACATGACAACGAGCACCGTGTGAAATGACAGCTGTGAAGTCATGACTGAGGTTTAATGGGCCACCCCAGGACCCAGATTTGAACTAAAAATTGTTGATCTTTATGTCACTCTGTGAAGCAAAGAAATTACAGAATAACTGAAATTTAATTCCTAATCCTTCCTGTGACATGATGGCTCAAAATCAAACTCCCAATGGTTTAAAGAAAATTCTCTAATGTATAGGGTTGTGGAGAAAAGTCGATGCTACATATACGATAACCCTTTTGGTAAATTACATAGAGCTATGACCTAAACAATTTATGGATGACACCTGGGTGACTTTGAAGGTCCAGAAACTTTGGGTTGGATTTAGCCATTAACAATCACAAATTTTCTTTGGTGTAGGGTTTTATTCTGCTTATCTAAAGTGAATGAACTTCAATAGTCTAGAATTATTTAAAATATCACCCTCAATCTAGGTAGATCAGCAATCATCTCCATATGTGCAAATGGGCTGATTCAACATGAGAGTAACACCTCACAGAGGTAGTGTAAAGACTGGTCCTCTGTTTCCCAAAGAGATTTGAATTTATCTACTTATGCCACAGTTATCAGCTGTCACCTCTACTCAATATCCTAAAACACAATCTCCTGAGTAGCAAATAAACACTAACCTTTTACAGACTGATTCTCCTACTACACTACTGTGACTCCAGGGGTTTAGTTAGCATAGTGTTTTATGAATAGCTAAAAGATTACAGTGCTCAATAAAAGAAAATAGAAACCAGTTTTAACAGTGCATATGCATTCATTTTTAAAGTATATTTGGTTTCAAATAATGCTTGAATATTTTATGAACCAATAAATTGCACTCTAGCATTTATTTCTTCTGAAGGGCTAACACGCTTTGGAGTCAATCGATTGGCAGTTAGGGCAGACAAACAAGGGAAAAAGTACTCTAAGGCTTCACTGTGAGTTCCTGGCGACTCTGGGGAAATGGATATCTTAGGAGCTTATCTTGTCACCTGTAACCCATTCTGTGAGCACAGACACAGAGCTCCCGCAGGAGGAGGAGGGACTTCTCACCAGATTCTCGGGGCTGTGCAGTTCATGTGTGGTTGAGGCACAGCGTGTAATGAGGGACTTAAACATGGCACTGACAATGATGCCTTCCACATTTTGGGCCGTGGATTTGTTGTCTACCGTGGTGAAGTTGTTTCCAAAGCCAGCCTTGTCTGGAACACAAAGGTATGAGTTATAGACAAAGCTTCTACGAAGCTACACAGTCTGAAGGAAGAGGAAGCAAATATTTTGCACCCAGGAAGTAGGGAAGGGCTACACAACATACAGAAACAGAGAATTAAAGATGACCAGTAAGACAATCTCTGTGCAAATGTAGAAGTAAATGAATGATAATCTTCACTTTCTTTCCACAGCATTTCCAAATAAATTTGTAGAGTATTTTGCGCGATAAATCTTAAGCAAAAGGAAAGAAGGCCAACTGTTGCCTTCAGGCTTAGTGTAATTCTTAAGTAATTGATCAAATTTGAAAAATAAAATGGTCTCTCAATGGAGAAAGAATTGATCGATACGGTCATTGTGGTGAGGAGGAACTCTGGCTAATCAGTGGAAGCTGTTCAGTGTGTCAGAAGTGGAAGGAGGCAGGGCCGTCCAGGTAGCTGAGCTAGCCAGGTAAGCTGTGCAGCAGAGAGGAAGAGGAGACAGAAGCCAGGCAAAGAAGGGACTTCTGCAGACAAGGAAGAGTCACCCAGCCATCAGAGCAGAATATTCTCAGGAGTTTCTTAGGTGTGTGGAGAGGGAGAGTCTACTATCTCCCACATACACCCTTCTAACACACACGCGTGTACACACACATACACATACACACACACACACACACACACACACACACACACACACACACACACACACATTTCTAGGAACCGGGCTCATCAACCTCCATAGTGCTGCCCACCACTATTAGCACATAGCCCACAAGGGTCAGACATTTAACAGCCTTGCATGGCCAGAGGATTCTGCACAACCACTATGGGAAGGGCAAATCTCACCTGAGGTGATCACATAGGGAGCCACTTGGCTGACCCATTTATGGGGACCTAATTCCAGGAGGAACAAATCACCTTAAAATAACGCATCTTATTACCAACCTCTCATGGTACGTGCCAATTGATGTTTTTTTTTCTAGATTTTACATTAATAAAATAAGCATTTTAGCCTATGCTTATAGTTCCTATTTCACAATTTAAAGAAAAAATATTAGTTTGTATGCAAGAATCTCTCTTGCAGATCTCAACTACAATCCTCAGTTCATTGATTCTTAAATTTATAATATTCTCGACTCAAAGTAATTCTGATAAGATAGATTCTGTTTTTATAGAGGAGCAATATTTTTAAATGTGATAATCAAAAAATAAAAGCTCAGATCCAGCCAGGAAAACTGGCTTGAAATCTGTCAACTGTGTCATCAATATAAATTAACAGTGAACATTTACAAGTAATGTGAAGAATAAAAGCTTTCAGTTATTGAATTTGCATGCAAATGGTACTAAAGGGACTGAATTTATTATAAATGCAACTGTAACTGTGGCTGTTAATCTTGATATGTCAACTTCATTAGAGTAAGAAATTCCTAACAGAACAATACAGCACACTCTTGGGTGTGATTGGGTGAGTCATACAGGTTTAATACCGAGTGCTGTATATGGCCCTTTGCCCCATCCTCTCTGGCACTGTTCTCCTGTCCTGCTTCCTGACCACAATAAACTAAGAAGCTTTCTCTGCCATATTTCTGCCATGGAATCAATCTACCATGGACTGTACCCCTAGGACATTGAGCCAAATTAAAACTCTCCTTCTTGAAGTAGTTGGTGTTGGATATTGTTGTGATGATGAGAAAACTAATACAGTAACTTAGGTCTCTAAATTGGAGTTGTTATCAAGCTATAAAAGAGATTATATGCCTATGTGTAGATTCATGTGTTTAGCTTTTAAAAATTAATTTTTTATGTGCATGACAAAATCATGTTATGATATTTACTGCAATGATGTATATTTATTTTCTCATTGTGTTTTATATAGTGAAAAATTATCAGGCACTGTACCTGACAGAGGATAGTTACTCATTTCACACTTGTTGAATTAATACATACATTTCCTGTCTCTAGGTTTATAGTAAAATCATACGAGATAGGTCACGTGAGACACCACAGTCTTATGACCAGTAATGGAAAGAGAAGAGGGAAAATGAGGATGCCACCAGCTTTATCAAGTTCTCATGCACAGAGTTCCACTGTCCTCTGTGCACAAAATGTGTCATCAAAGGTGATTGCAAGTGCTCTGTTTATATTCATTACACATACCCACTCACAGGTCCACACATGCCCACCTAGGCCTCCTTTACATTCTATCCCATGGACTTCGAGGCCCTCGGAACACTACCTGCTTCACCTTACACCGATTGCTCCTGGTGCTCAGGTGCAGCTCTACTTACTGTCGGTGACTGGCTCCATACAAAATCCTAGCAAAGCATGCAAGAAGTCCACTACATTATTGAGAGAATCCTTGTTCACATAGTCCCTCATGGTTTGTCGGAACTGCATCTTATCTAGCTTGTATAGCTTAGTGAGGCAGTTCTGGGCCTGCAAGGAAGGAAGAGAAGTGAAAAAGTCAAAAGTACCAGCTTAAGCTACAGATATCATGAGACTAAAACAGAAGCCTTCAGAAAGAAATGGCTTCTCTCCACAGACTGGCTGGTACCAGGTAACACCGCCAGTGGGAAGAGATGGACTGGGCATTCCCTGGGAGTTGCACTGAGAAGATCCACTCCCAGGAATAACCCAAAGTTAAATCTAATGTTAATCCTAGGAGGAATCAGTATTTTCACCAAGATTAAGATTTTAAGATTTAAATGAAAATAATATAAAACATAAAAACTGGAATAAGTGATAAAATTAGCAATTCATGAAGCTTTGTGCGGTGAGGAGGACCATGCCATTCCCATGCCGAGCACTTACACACTCTGCAGATCTAGGGGAGGTATTGAGGGAAAAGAGCAGGAAGTGGGTTCTAGTGCCCTCCTGCACATCCAGGAGGAAAAGTTCACTGAAACACTTAGGGAGTAAAAAATAAAGCCTACTTTGTTTGTTTAGGTGTCTGCCTTTGGTTCTGAAAATATAGTATTTAACTATGAGTTCAGCCTCTTAAACAGGAAAAACAAGTGATCATTGCTACTCAAAATACTACTCCATTTTTTAGGACCCAGCAGATAATTTTGCAACCTGTCAAAGGAAAAAGATTCATTTCGTGCCACTAAGACTAATGAAGTGACAATTATTGGCTGTAGCAGGTGGCAAATAAAATGCTGATAGTGTCTGAGAGTATTGGCATCTTTTAGCTCTCTTCTTCTACCAAAAGAAAAATTCTACTTGTGTGGTGAGCCAGTGGCACATTCATTACCTTTGACTTATATTTTTGTGATTTGCTGAGTATTCCTTATTATAGTCAAGGAAAATGAAACTAAAAGAAGCCAAGGACGTTTTCCAAGGTGATACCACCAATTCCACAGAAGAGCCAAAACTAGAAGTCAAGGTCTTGCCTCCTAATTTTTAATTATTTCCCCAATGCTACAGGCCCCCTCAAAAAAATTTAAGATGATTTATAAGAGAGATCAATTGAATTGGTGTCTTGGAAAAAAATTATATGTAAACAAAAGAGATGCAAGAAAGCCCACCATGATGGAATGAATGGGAAAGTGGCAGAAGTCTTTGGGTTGAAATAAAGGACAAGGTAGCAAGAAAGGAGGGAGAGCTGGAGAGGCCACCATTAGTGAGGATGGGGACTTTGCAAAACCAGCCATAGGGACAGTGGTCAGCTTAGGAGGTTGTGCCTGAAAATCATAATTTGTTGAAGGGTTCTTGATAACCCAGAAGAAAACTTAAATTGACTTACAGTTTTAACAAGTCAAGGCCCAGACAAAGATTCTTGGAAATTTTGAGAGAAAAAAGACAAAATGTAAAAAAAAGGAGAAAATTTGGAAATAGCTACACTCTTGGTAGCTATGTTGGTATTACTCTCTTTAGCTATTTCACAGTCAGATGGACTTTTAAAATTATGTTTACTATGTCCCAGTAGATTTGAAATTGGGTATTTTTATTCCCAAAGAATGTATTAGTTGCAAGATCCTGAGTAGATTCATATATTAATTTAATTTATTTCTTAAAAAATACATACTGCCTTATAAAGTGAAGTGTGGAATGCACTTAGGTAAAATATATTCTACACGAACTCAATTATTATTCCATACAGAATTTGTGAAGAACTTCATTTAATATTTACAAAGCACTTTTAAAGTCTTGGATTGGAAAATCCTTAAGTACACATTATTCTATGTTCTCTCTATAATACAACAAAAAGGCATCATTCTAAATACATTCTCTAAGGCTCTTAGGTTGTTTACATGTTCTTCATGAGTTCAATGAGAAGTTCAATTTTAAAAATAACACTGTCTAGGGCCAGGGATTTAGCTCAGTGGTTCCAGCGCCTGCCTTGCAAGTGCAAAGGCCAGTAACCACATACAACAATGCTGGGCATGGTGACTCATGCCAACCAGCAATCAGTACCACATACCACAATGCTGGGTGTGGCGATTTATGTAATCCTAGCAGTCAGGATGCAGAGGCAGCAGGATTGTTGTGAGTTTAAGGCTTGCCTGGGCTACATAATGAGCACAGGGCCAGTCTGAACTACAAAGCGAGACCCTGTCTCAATCAATCAATCAATCAATCAATGAAATAAGACTGTCAAGCCTTAAATATTTAGATTGTGAAAAAATTTTCTAAATGTCTTCAAGAGATGTAAAAGTTCTAAAGAGTGAATTCCTTTTCAACAGTTTGGTTCTACCACAGTAAAGATTACATTGGTGATCTAAGGAAGTTTTGAAGGATTATGTGATAAAATCACTAAGCATTTTATGAATATCATTAAGTAATCTATTTCATTAAAAAATCTATAAAAAGTATGATCTAGTGAAAGTAAGAAATATTCTTGAGGCCCACACCAGAAGAGCGCCCAGGGACTGAGGTTAGCAGCGGGCGGCTCGGGAAACGGCGACTGTGCCACTGAATCTGCACCGGGTTTGGAGCTTACTGGCCTCCAGGCCCACGCCGGAAGAGCGCCCAGGGACTGAGTTTAGCAGCGGGCGGCTCGGGAAACGGCGACTGTGCCACTGAATCTGCACCGGGTTTGGAGTTTACTTGTCTCCAGGCCCACGCCGGAAGAGCACCCAGGGACCGAGTTTAGCAGCGGGCGGCTCGGGAAACGGCGACTGTGCCACTGAATCTGCACCGGGTTTGGAGCTTACTGGCCTCCAGGCCCACGCCAGAAGAGCGCCCAGGGACTGAGTTTAGCAGTGGGCGGCTCGGGAAGCGGTGACTGCTGCACCGAGTCTGCGTCACTGAATCTGTGCCGGGGCTAGAGCTTACTGGCCTCCAGGCCTGCACCGGAAGAGCACCCAGGGACTGAGGTTAGCAGGTCAGATCTGATTTTCTCCACAGTAACTGCAGAAGCACATCCAGTCAGCTTGTATTGGTCCCAATACAGACTGCAAAGAGCAACCCAGGAAACACTGCTATTTTAAGGTTCCTAACTATTAAAAGGAAAGTAACTTGGAACAAACAGTGCCAGAAAACAGGGCAGGTCAGAGATGAGGAAACACTCCAAATCTCAGACACAAAGA
>PVIR01031756.1:0-19152 GCA_004026965.1 Petromus typicus
GGGCTGCTATAAACATGGGTGCACATATGTCACTGTGATATGAGTCTTTTAATTCTTGTGTGTATATACCTAGCAGGGCAATGGCCGGGTCAAATGGGACCATCAATCCTAGCTTTTTGAGGAATCTCCAAACTGATCTCCACAGGGGTTGTATGAGTCTACAGTCCCACCAACAGTGGAGAAGGGTTCCTTCTTCTCCGCAGCCTCGCCAACATTTGCCGTTGGCTGATTCTGAAATGGCAGCCATTCTATGTGGAGTGAGATGAAATTTCAATGTTGTTTTCATCTGCATCTCTCAAATGATTAATGATGTTGAGCATTTCTTCATATGCTTCTTAGCTGCTCTTACTTATTCCTCTGAAAAATATCTGTTCATTTCAGATGCCCATTTTTGAATTGGGTCATTAAATTTGGGTGCAAATAGGCAACCAACAATGTGGGAAAATATCTTTACCAACTGTTCCTCAAATAAAGGGCTACTATCTAGATTATATAAAGAGCTCAAAAAGTCTCCATAGGTTTAATGATTCGGAGTAGAAATGTATGACCAGAAGCCAAAAGGATGGAGTTCTGTGAAGCCAGCTTCGTGGAGGGGATCCAAGATCAGTGGTGAAGCATTCTTGCTGCTCCAGTTCCCCACTGTCCTCGTTTCCTTTCCTGCAGGATGCAGAGGGCCTGAGGCTTCTTCATCTTCCCTGGGACCTAGAGGAGCCCACGGGAGACATAATGCATCCTCACCCCCAGAAAAGACTTCACAGTTGTTTCCCGTGCAAATATATCCTAAACTTCCAATTCCTTTGAAACTACTGCAAGGAAATACTTTTATCTAGCACCTCAATATTTGCAGCATTAATATAATGTAAAAATAACATACCAATGTATTTCTACTCTGGTTCATTCACATTTACTATATCAAGGGGAAGTTTATAGAAGGAACCACTAAAACCATGCTAGTGGTTAAATCAGATTCTGAATTTCTGCATTTCTTTTTCTTCAGAATGTAAAACTAAACTGAATGGATAATTCTGGTAAAGCCTCCAAGGAAAGAACATTTATTACTAAGTTGCAGTTGAAAGGAGCAAGAGGTTTTCTAGTACCATAGCACAGCAGTAACTACAAGATAACAGTAATGGACTGTGTGTTTCAAAAGGCTTGAAGAAAAGATTATGAAGGTTTTCAATATAGAGAAATGATAGAAATCAGAAGAGGTAGGTACATTTGACATTGTTGCCCAGTATAGATATATGCAAAACATCTTATGTTAGAACCTTAATATATATATATATATATATATATATAACTTATAAGGCTGGAGAGTACAAGAGTACCAAACCTTCTTGGGGGGGCTCACATTCAATCCCTGGTACCTCAAAAAAGTGAAAATAAATAAATTATCTTACATTTTTGTGTGTCAGTTAAAATAAATTTGGCATAAACTAAAAATGAATTACTATGTCAAAATTGAAATAAAACTAAACTAAAAGATTTTTAAAATATTAACCTCAAAGTTATCTAGATTTCCATTGCTAGCATAAACACTTGGCAAAATATAGTGAGATAAAAGTCTGTTTCTGTTTGTTTGTTTTAAAGGAGTCACTACATGGTCAGAATATGGGAGAAAATAACAGTGGAGGAGAGTGTCTTCTGTCATGGTAACTGAGAAGCAGAGAAAGTTGGGAGAGCCAGCTGTCACCTGTTGGACAGTCCCTGAATGGAGGAGTGGGGTTTGAGAAAAAAGACAGACAAGAGACAGAGTTGGGAGGATACCCAGCAAAGCTGACAGCTAAGTTCTCAGTGCTGAATGCAATGAGTTTATTTACTTTTGGCCTTTTATACAGCAAACATAACAAAGAGTTTTCTTTGAAAAGACCTTCATCTGCCTTGACCTACTTTCTTTTACTGCCCTCTTTTCTGTCTTAGTTACTTCTTGTTTTTGGTCACCAGACAGTTACCTTGTTCTTAATATTCAACAAAGGTAAACATCTGCTTTAAACGGAACTTGCTGTTGATGTGTTATCATTACAATGAAGGGACAAAGTCACTTTGCTTATCACTCTCCACAAGAGCCTGAAAGGAAGAAGATGAGGAGGTGGTATAAGCCTGAAGACTGTGGCCGATGGCCCAGTCCTTTGAACTTATTCTGTTGAATTTTCATTACCTCTCAATACTGCCCTCACACTGTGGTCTCTTTAATGGACTAATGCACACATATGGGTAAAGTTCTATTCCAAACACCTTTGTAAATCTTTGCTAATTAATGATAATCTTTGATTATCCTGTGTAACATTCCTGTGGTCCATATAATACATTGAATATTATACTGTAAATTATTTTACTATACTATGCAATATATTCACTATAATATTTATTCATATGATACATGTAAATAAACACTTTCCTTGCTAGAATTTTATGTACTTAAATCCTTCACTGTAAATCCCTTCTCTGTGCTCATAAGAATAACAGATGTGGGCCAGGGATTTAGCTCATTGGTTCTGGTACCTGCCTTGCAAGTGCAAGGACCTAGGTTTGATCCCTGGTAACCACATATAACAATGCTGGGAATGGAGACTCACACCTGCCCATCAGCAATCAGAACCACATACCACAGTGCCAGGCATGGTAGTTCACACCTGTTACCCCAGCACTCAGAAAACAGAAACAGGAGGATTTCTATGTGTTCAAGACTGAACTCAAGGGGAGCCTGAACTACAAAAGCAAGACCCTGTTTAAAAAAAAAAAAAAAAGAATATTCAGATGTAAAATCTTTTGAAGCAAACAAACACAGTGATAGTCTATATAATTAAAATCATGCATAGTAAATGCATATGATTGTATGAATTGCAAACATTGTCACACTTTGTTTCCTTTAATAAGGCATACAAATGAAGATATAAGAATAGCCTGGTATTGTTTACTGTATGATCTCATCTTTCTCAAATGGTATATAATCCATGTTATTTATTAAAAATGTTTTAGTAATTACAAAAGTGATAAACAATGAGATGTTCCAAATTTATGTGTTTTTCCTTTCCTTTTCAATTCACCCAAAAAACCCAATTTCCAATGAACTGTGAGAATGTCACTGTATTGTAAAAATCTGTCATAACTGCATATTTTTCCTTCAAAATGTCTACTACAGTAGGGATGAAGAGGTAAATAATGAGGGGAAAATAATGAGATTAAAATAAAAAAGAAAGGAAACAAAGCTTATGTATATAGGGAGTGGTAGGGTGGGTGAGGGAATGAGAATTGAGTTTTGTCATATAATGGTACAAATTCTCATTATTGAATACAATCATGATGTGTATATGCAATGTACAATGCAATCTCAATAAAGATTTCAATAAAGAAAAAACAAATAAAATAAAATCCTTAAGATCTTAAGTAAATAAGTGATATGTGTAGTTTTTAAAGTTAAATAAAACAGAGGGATTTCTCTTTATTCTAAATAAGCCATCATTTTATTTTGCAATTTTGCACTGGATATACCTGTGAAAAAGGGTTCTGGACAACAACAATTTTTCATCTCTCATAACTTAAGTTAATCTTTCTACTTGTGTAATTCAGCACAAAATGTAGAGTGGATTAAATGTTTTAATATGGATTTCTGGTATTTACTTTTCTGAATATATCATTGTAGAATCATGTTTTGGAAAACAAATGTACTTAACTCATTTGAACTGGATTTTTAACCCAGGTATAAAGGTGATAAAGCAGAGGTCATTAGTACAGATGAAACAATCTAAGTTTGTGATGAGTGAACCTCACAAATTATTTTATTTGCGTTCTTTCTGTAGTGAAGAAAATATCTGTAAAAGATTTATTTCTCAATTTACTTGGCTTGAGCGCCCCCTTGAGGATTGGTGGAGCACTCGTCTGGGTAGATCACAGCGGGACTTTGGTTATTCTACCTGGTCTCTTGTCTCGTTCTCTCTAGCATTTGACCTACTCTGCCTCTCATTCTCATGAACCAATAATGTTTCCTCCACTGTCCCCTTCTGCTGTATTATTTCTACCTCGAAGTGGACTGATTGCACAACTTTATAAAGCCTTTAACATTTGACCTAAATTTAACTGCTCTTTCAAGATAGTGAGTTTTAGATGCAGCACTGTGTCCCGCAATAAAAAAGCTCACTAGTACAATTGCGGTGGCATTTTGTAGATTGAATCCAATTTGCATCTATTCTGTTAAAGTTCTAAGTGCTCAGAGTCAACTTTGGAGTTGTTTTTACAAATGATGTCTTATAGAAATAGATTCATTATCCTTAAGTATAGCATTAACTGTAGGGCTCTTCTTAGCGACTGTGAAATCACTAATAATGCTCCTCTGAATATTAGATTGCTTGAAGCTTATTACTTGTCTTTCAAGGGAAGATTTTGCTGTTGTTTCTGGCACATGCACCAGTGAGAGATTGTCATTGTTTCTCCTGCATCTGGCTCTGGCTGAGATGCGGACTTCTAAGTAGTATCCTGGTGCTTAACCAGGCTCAATGCAACTAAAGAGTTAAGTAGATCTCTTTTAAGAAGTTAGCCAAAGGTTCCCAAAAATTATGGTGTTAAAATGAACAGAGGCCACATATAATTCATAACCGATGTAAACCAAAAGGGAATAAACAGTGTTTGGAAGATCTCAGATTGTATGGTTCTTCAAGCTCATACTTTCCCATTTTTGTGATCCCTCAAAGAATTCTTCTTAAGCTTCTTTTGTGTGAATTTAAAAAATTTGTATCAGTACAGGTATATAGTATATAATGTTTACATTTCTTGGTTGGATTTTGCTATATATATGTAACATGTTGATTCCTTTTCCACCCACTTTCTCTCCTCTGTTTCTCTTCTACCTCCATTGAGAATTAAAATTATTTGGAATACCAGCTTTCCTAGTTCGTTCTTTTGTGCAACCTAATAGGAACCCAGTCTTCACCACACTGTTCAGTGAGGAAGCACAAACATAATACTTTGGCAAAATCAGACTTAATATTCTCATTGCTCTTCTGACCTTTAGAGTCCTGTGCAATGAGTATCTGAGATTTTATCTCTGTGTACAGCCAATTTGCCACTACTGTAGTGAATTGTGGCATTTTTTCATGATCAAAATAACACCAATTAATTACTAGTTCTCTATAACTTCAACGTCTTGTTTCTGGATGATTACTTAAGCAAACAGCAGATAATTTTTACTGCAAGGTTTTAAAAGGCAACAGAGATAAATTGACAAATAACTTTCCATAACACAAACTGTACTTCATAGGAAAAGTTAGTAACTAATTCACATTGATTACAGTAAATATTGATATATTTTATCATCACTCACATATACAGACTCCATTTGATTCAAAAACCATTTCTAGTTAATGAGATATTTTATCTGGAAGCAATTTGATAATGATAGCAATAGAACAGATCTAGGAAGTTCTCTGACATCTTCTACCTCAAACAGCTAGAAATGAAGACTTATGGAGCCTCCTTTCCAGAGTTTTTACTGTGAATCTTTCCTATCAGGTGCCCCTCTCTCCTCTTTAGAAAAAGAATGTATTCTTCTTGTTAAAGTTTGTCCCTTTAAGTTTTTATTGGAGATTTTATTGGGATTAATATCTGGTGGGCTGCTCGGACAGCATGGTCCTGAGTCATGTCCCAGATGTGACACCTTTGGTTCCTTGACCAGGACACAGATGTGACACTACTATAACAAAATACATTAAACTATACAGCTTATAAACCACTGACATGTAGTCCTCACAGTTCTAATCATGGGAAGTATAACAAGACACTCGCAGACTAGGTCCTTATAGTACCTTCACCTCCTGTGGTCACAGAATGGAAGCAGAAACCTGGTCTGCTAAACTAACAGGAAAATTCATCTTATCTATGAGATCCTCATGCTCAAATGAAAATCACCTTTCAAAAGCCCCCTCTTTCTAATGCCATTACATTAGTAATTAGGTTTCAAAATATGAATTTTGAGATGACATATTCACACTATAACAGCCATAGATTGCTTGCTGCAATAATATGTGGATAAAAACAAGCTATTAAATCTTCTCTTGACATGAAGTTTTAATCTTAAAGAGAAAGAAAATGTAATTTTGTTGTTTCATCCTTTAACTACAGATCTTTATAATTTGAAAATAATTTTCCTCTTATCATCTTAAATACAAACTTATAATGTTACTATGTAAAACCTTATAGAAAACATTGTTTCAGGGGCCGGGGAGTTAGCTCAGTGGTTCTGGCGCCTGTCTTGCAAGCACAAGGACCCGCGTTCAATCCCCGGTAACCACATACCATAGTGGGCATGGGGAATCACGCCCAGCAGCAACCAGTACCACACACCACAGTGCCGGGCGTGGTGGCTCACGCCTGTAATCCCAGCACTCGGGAGGCAGAGGCAGGGGGATTGCTGTGATGTGAGCTGGAGGCTGAGCTCAAGGCCAGCCTGAACCACAAAGTGAGATCCTGTCTCAAAAAAAAAAAAAAAAAAAAAAAAAAAAAAAAAAGAAAAGAAAACATTGTTTCAGTATACATCAGACCTTGAAAATGTTAAATATGTTACTAATTGCTGAGTACCTTGTCAAGTGCCTAAAATATATCCACAATGAAAATATTTGGAATAAATATGCAGTGAAATTCTTTAAAATATGGACAGGGTATAGAAGTACTGTTTTGCTTCTTCATTTAAATCACAAAATATCTATAGAGAAGATTATACATTTTAATTTCATTTTATCTTGTTTCATACAACATTTTCAAAAGGAGAAATAAATATACAAAGTGAGCGCTTTATTTTTTTCTGAATCATAGATTAGACAGTTTAATCACTATTGTAATCAAATTATGTGCACGGCTTCGTATTCTCTTTGATCTCCATTATCTATTTCTCAGCAAGTCCTTTTTTTCTAATATTCTATTGCAGTTTATATCAGCAAAGCACAAGCCCACACTTGGCCTTGTGCATTTTGCTATTCCCTTATTATTATTTTTTTTTTTTTGCCAAATGAATATAATTTTCTAAACTGTGAACAGTTTTGTATTTATGTCACCTAGTCCTTCACTAATTAGCCCGGAGGCCATAGTGTATTTTGTTAAACACTAAGTTTGAGTGTTGAATTTGACCAAAACTCAGTACTTAGACTCAGGATATAATTTTGGCACTAACTACGTGAATTCTTCATTCATAACCAATAATATACTTAGTTATCCATAAATGTCACAAAGACCACTAATCTATCATCTTCAGTTGGGTAGCAGAGTTGTAAAACAGAGACTGGGAAAAACAACTATCTTCACCCTATTTATACTTCAGGAGATAACTTTAAATTTTAATTTGTGTAAATGTTCAAAATTATCACAATATTAAACCCTGAGACATAGACCAAATAAAATGTGTCAAACTCTTTTTGTTTGTTTGTTTGTTTTGTTTTGTTTTGTTTTTCTTTTTTTCTTTTTTTTTTTTTTTTTTTTTTTTGAGACAGGGTCTCACTTTTGTGGTTCAGGCTGGCCCTGAGCTCAGACTCAAACTCACATCATAGCAATCCTCCTGCCTCTGCCTCCCGAGTGCTGGGATTACAGGCATGAGCCACCACGCCCGGCACTGTGGTATGTGGTACTGACTGCTGCTGGGATGAGTCTCCATGTCCAGTATTGTTCTGTGATTACTGGGGATCGAACCCTGGTCCTTGCGCTTGCAAGACAGGTGCTGGAACCACTGAGCTAAATCCCCGGCCCATAAAATTTGTCTAACTCTTGAAAGCTCTGATGTAGAATAATTGTTTGAATATAATATTGTAGATGTCCTTAATAACATATAGATGTTCATACTAAATTTGATGAAACTCTAAAATGTGTTCCAGGGAATCCTGTTTAGAAAAATCCTTATTTTCTATGTGGTGTGGATATCCAAAACTTTTATGTTATTTTCTCAAGGTCAAAGGGGCATATAATGTTACCTCTCACCATAGGAGAACCCCTGTATGTCTCTGATTTTCTTAAAATCTAAAAATTCAACAGAATAATAAAAACCTCTAACTTATAAATTGGAATGATGCACTAAAATTAAAATGTGATTCCATATTATCTCACTAATACACAGATTATCCAATTATTCAATACTTGAGAAAAATAAGATAAAATGAAAAAATTCTATTAAATTACCTAAGACATTTTTAATGATATGATTAATTTGTTATAGAAA
This sequence comes from Petromus typicus, assembly GCA_004026965.1. NCBI lineage: Eukaryota > Metazoa > Chordata > Mammalia > Rodentia > Petromuridae > Petromus > Petromus typicus. The sequence goes on from PVIR01031756.1 coordinate 8,195, forward strand.
TGATAGAATATTTTTCAATAATCACACATCTACCACATATTTCTATATAGTACAATAATGTTTAAAATTATTAACTGTAAGAGCACTAAAGGTAAAAATCATATTTGTTGAAGTTGGTGTGAACCTTTTAACACGGATAAATCATTTTATCTGTTTAATTAAAATTTTTCTTAGCTACATAGAAAAGGTCCAAATCACAATGCAGACTCTTTGGATCACAGTGAATTATTCACTGGCATGAAGCACAAAATAAGCCTAAGATGGCTTGCAGACTCAGCTGTCTCCTTCCCACTTTCTCTCTTCCCTTTGCTCTCTGTACTGGAAAAGAGCCTTTGTGACTTCATGGCTGTTAGCTGCTTCCATATTCCCTGAGCCATTAATGATTTTTATATTCTAGAAAGAGCTTGTTCTTGAGTTAAGTGTTTTTCTTCAAACCCTAAGGCACAATGCTTAGAGTTGTGATCATCAGTTAGATCTCTAGTTGGCCATAACTGGAAGGAGTTTGTGGTCAAGCAGTGCCTAAACCAAAGGCCCAGTAATGGGGAAATGGTAATTCACAATTTCCTGAAAAGAATGAACAGATTGTAGGCAAAGAACCTGCATGCAAAGCCTTCTTCATTATGACATTTTTTTGTGAATTGTAGTAGATGTTTTTGATCAAGAAGTGGAAACTAGGAATAAATGAGATCCACAGTGAATTGTTTGAGTCACTCAATGATTTACATTTTTTGATGATGCCTAATATATGAAAAATACTATAGACACAACAGACTAGGCATTGAAGGCTAACCACAAACTCTGAAATTCAAAAAACTTAAAATCATGGTAGGTAAAATGACCAAAATTGAAGCACAAAAAAAAAAAAAAAGAAAGAAAGAAACTGAAAAAGAAAACTGTCTGCAACCTGTTAGTAAAAATGTATATTATAAGAAATGTATAACTGGAAGCTTAGGAAAAAAAGACTAGGGGGTAACAGAGCATGAAATAATACACTTTGAATTTTGGCTGACAATTTGTCAAAAAGAAAAAAAAATGCCTTCATGTTATGATCCATTAAGTCTATTCTTATTATTATCTAATATAAATGAAAATAAAATAATTGAGATTTTTCAAATAGTTTTCACAGCTTTATTAATAGCTACATATTTAAAATGAACCAAATTTTAATAGCTAAGGACTGGATAATAATTTTACTATAATTTCCTGCACCTGCTCTAGAGAAAAAATCTCCTTTTAGCTATTATCTTGTTTCTGTATTTCCTGATTGAATCTTTTCTTTAAAGGAGGGAAAATTATCTTTTCAAATGTAGATAAAGCATGTGAATTTCCAGTGAGAATTCTCCATTTTCTTTTCATTGTTTAATGGTATGAAACTATTAAAATGTATGATCATAAAATGCTGGTTTATAGTTGTTAACTGGGCTCACCACTGAAAAAATCCTTGATTTTTTGCTTGTGGTGGATAAAGCTTTGAAATTGTGGATAATATAATAAAATATAATAAATAAAATATAATAAATAAAAGACAGAAGTAACATGCATATTATATGTGAAACAATAAATGGATTGACCTGAGTAATTAACAGTCAGTGTTTACAAGCACCACTTGTGTATTCTCAAATTGAGACATTCAGTTTGACTTCCTGTCCTGATGGAATACTATTCTATTAATTTTCTGTAGACACTTCTCCAAATCATCTCACACTTTGTGGATTAAAATAAAAGAAATGAATATTTGCGCAGCTTTAGAGGCCTGAAGTCCGAAGGTCAAAATTAAGGTGTCAGGAAAACCACGTTTCCTCCAGATGCCCTAAAGGAAAAATCTCTCCTTTGTCTTCTAGCTCATCAACATTGTTAGGAGCTGCTGCTAAGGCTGAACCACAGTACTCAGGTTTGGGATCTGCAGATCTCTCTGCTTTGTTTTCACATCATCCTTTTTCTGTTCTTTAGTATGTTGTGCTTCCTCCTTCAGAAGGACAAATGTAATTGTATATAGAGACAAATCAGATAATCTAAGATAATCAATCTCTGTAATTTTTTTATTAATCATATTTTCTTTCCAGACATTTTCAGCATACTACAATAAACTACCAATTCTATCAAATATGTGAAAGTAAATATTTATAAATTCATCATTATATCTATGTATTAAAATATCCATATTTTACCTTTAACCCCTAAAAGACAAAGATGTTTTCTATTATCTTCAAACTACTTTCACAATAAATGCACTGTTTGTTGTATTAGAGTGTATCATATGCCACATTCTGCTGTGGACTTTGGCCCTTTAAATGCTTCTTGAACTTAGGCCACATACCACATGTAGGTAGGCCTATGCTACAGGTGCAGCAAAGAAACATAGAAGAACCAAACATTCAAAAGAGAAACAAATATTTAGAAAGTCTTGGGTCAAATAAAATAATCCTGGATGTACATTGTATATAAATCTGTATAAGTGCTATTTCTTATCAGATTTATTCCAAATAATGACATTGTGTGCTAACAATATAACTTGGGATCAGGTTTGATTTCTTCTATTCTATTCAGGTACTAGATAAATGCTTACATATATGCACTGATAAACACACACACTTCACTTGAGCCAGGTAGCCAGTCGGTCAGTGCTGGAATGGAATTGCTGCTGCCATGTGTTTTCAGAGGTTCGACTATGGCATGTTCATCAGGTGATGAGATCCAAAATTCACATGGGAGTCAGCTGTGCCTCACTGCTTAAACTCTTCCCAAACTTGTTATCTCCCAGTTACTACATCATATCACCTGACAGGTCCACAAGCCAATGTTCAAGGCATGGGGAGAGGGATATATGCATTTTTGTACCAACATAATTCACTCCCACGTTCTTCATTTTAATCAGTTTTATGTAGTGTCAGTGGATGTGTCCTTTACTTAATATTAACAACCCTGAGCAATTCCAATTTCTTTGCAGGGAAAAGGTTCTGTACTTGTACATGGTCAAGATTTTATCATGTTCAGCTTCACACCTGCGACTTCATCGCAGGGACTTCTAACTATGTTTAAAAAATCCAGACTGTCAAAAGCTAAATAAGCTATTTTTAAACAATAATTTTACACTATGCAAGAGGTTTTCAATTTATTGGATATAGAATTAGAGCAAAAATGTAAATGTAGATGTACTGTTTTTTTTTTTTTTTTTTTTTTTTTTTTTTTTTTTTTTTTTTTTTTTTTTTTCCCATGGTGAGTAAGCCTAAAGAACAAAGATTCTCTTAAGTAGTATGCTGTATTTGTAGTTTGGTCAAGAAATTTCTTAATAAATATTTTTTTCAAAATTCTCCTTTGCTCACTATTTTCCAAAATATTAACCTGTAATCTAAACGAAACTACTGCTGTTAAATAATAGATTGTTTAACTCACTCTAAGAATTTTTTACTTATATATTAATGGATAGAATAATGACATGAGAATATGTATGTAATATTATTAATGGAAGAGTCACCAAAACATGCATGCAGTAAATTGAAAAATAATTTAAACTAGAAAATAAACCGAAGGTATAACTCTATTCATATTACAGATGAGTAATCCATGAATAATGATCATATTGCATGGTATTTACAAATTGATTCCAGGAATTGAGAAAATATGCAACTGAGCACAAGACTACAAAATAGGTGGAAAACCACCCCTCTTAACGGTTTCAAACTTAGGAAGTTACAGTTGTACACACAGACCCCTACATGTATAAACAAAGTTGACTGAATTCACCCAGAGTTGGGGAATAGGAATATTGTGATCACTTTTATTTTGTGTAGACAGAGTAGATGCTCAACAAATAATGTGTGGCTGGAATAATGAAGATTAGACAAAGATTACCCAAAAATATTCTTGTCAGATTAAATGAATTGTTAATAATTAAAAATAAATATGCTGACTAATTTAACAAATATTTAAATATGTAGAAATATTGAATTGAGATATTAGTACATTGCTTTAAGCTATTTTTAGAATGAAATTGATGTGCTCTTTGATATATGAACTCATGTTGCTAGGAAACAACTCTGAAAACACACTATTTCCTTAGCTAGATTAATACATTTTATATGGATCCAGAACAAAATCACTTTTAAATATTCCAGTAACTTTCAGTAACCAATCATTATACCCAGGGCCAGATACCTTGTAAAAGATTATAGTAAAGCACACTCCTTATTTTCCTTGGTAGCAGTTTAAAGAAAAAAGCAATGATAATGTTTATTAGAATGGATACATAGGTAAGTGTCCTTAAAATTTATAGTTCAAACTCTGTTTTTATTTGTCTGTCCTTTCCATATGAAAGCATATAAAATAGACATGGAAGTGCAGGTTTTTCCATTGTGGTTTCTCTGTTCTTCAGACTGAGACATGTAATTACTGGTAATTTTTACAAGAATGAATGAATATCAGTGAAGCCCCAGGAGAATGTAAACATTACTCCTGAGCATGACTTCAAAATCATGACATCTTCATAATCAGTAAAATAAAATAAAAGATAAACCCCTTTATAGAAGGTAGAGTATTAGGAAAAATTCTGTGACCTGGAAATTGTAAATCCTTGGAGTTTCATCCCTTAAGGTAACTTTAAATAAGTTAGTATAATTTTAAAAACAATGCTAGGTATTAGTTGAAGTAAAGTGCTTTGACACTGCAGAAAATTGGGCAAACAGTTGCTGGAAGATCAGACACACAGGCAGAAGGATGAGTTAAAAACTGTGGAACAAAGAAAATTAATAGTTACTCCGTAGAGCCAGGAGCTCGATTTTCTGCAGAGGTATGAAAGAGGAGCCATTGTCTGTGGCAAAGATCATAAATGAATAGAGCAGATAATATTGAAACAAGTTCCATATAGAGTGGAAAATGAAAGAGGCCACAGATAAGTAAAAGATTATGGATATTATGTATGTCAAGAGAATGCAGAAACTGTATGAGAAGAACTCAACCACTATGAGAAACAACAGGTTTGTATCAGAATTCGGAAAATAATTAGCCTTGAACCCTGGGAAATTATGGGACTTTTGAATATCTCAGATTTTCTCTCTGGAAAAAAAAAATTAAAGGTTCATACCTGAAGCCTAAAAACGGATGAAAATTGCTTTTTCTTTTGCTGAAAAATGTAGAATAAAACATAGTATGTGCTGTGGTAAGGAAGAGTTTTGATTGTTCAATGTACTAATTTATTTGGAAGGATTGTTTTGGCCAGATGTCCCCTTCAGAACTCAGATGTCTTTAACTCTGAAAGACACAGATTGGAGAGCCTACAAAACTCACTCTCATAAAGAATAAATTCTTTGTGAATTAAAAAAAATTGGGGGCTTTTATTGCTACCATTGTTTTTGTTGCTATTTTTATTAGTTTTACTTTTGTCCAAAGAATTATTATTTATCAGTACTGGGACTATAAATATCTTTTAAAATCAGGCTGAGAATTTTCCTTGGATTATAAAATAAGGTGAATTTCTTTTATAGAGCTTATGTGTAGAGTAAATGAAAATTATGAAAAACCATAATACATTATGTGATTGTGAAATGTTCCTGCAAGTTTTCTTTAGAATGAAAGAGATTATGCTAATATTTTATAAAGTAAATGTTAGGCTAAATTCTAAATATTTTAAAATGTGAACTGTTATTATTTACTTATAGATTTTCAAAAATCTCTATAAATTAATCATATTATTTGAAAGTTTGCTACATAACATTTCTGAGAAAAATGCTCAAATCAAAATGTAACAACAATATGAGAAGAAAATTGAAGCATTTGTAGTTTTCTTTGTGAATATGACTTTGTCTTATCTAGAGATGTCATAAGAATTTTAAGGCTTGGGCCAGGGATTTAGCTTAGTGGTTCTGGCACCTGCCTTGCAAAAGCAAAGGTTCGATCCTCGGTAACCACATACAACAACACTAGACAAAAAGACTCACACCCAGCAGCAATTAGAACCACATACCACAGTGCCAGGCATGGTGACTCACACCTGTACTCCCAGCACTTGCAAGTCAGAATCAGGAGGATGGTTGTGAGCTCAAGGCTGAACTCAGGGCCAGACTGAACTACAAAGGCGAGACCTTATCTCAAACAAACAACAATAACAACAACAAAAAAAAAAGAAAGAAAGAAAGAAAGAAAAAAAAAAAGAAAAGAATTTTTAGGCTATTTATTTCAGATTTATCTTTTTTATTTTCTGTCCGCAGAGGGAGCACTTATATTCTGAGTGCCTGGTGAATTTTTTATCATGTTATTTTTCATTGACTTTTACAGTGCTTTGAAAATTGAAAAGTTTGTATAATAAATTCTCATTACAATAACTTAGGTTTTGTTTTCCACCCTCTTTAGATTAAATTGTCAATTTAATGTTTTATTTAAAAATTATCTCTATATTATCCTGATAAATAGAAACTTAGAATTCTGTATTATGGTGTGAAAAAGATGTTTGTAATGGTTATTTATAAAGCATAATATTTCACATTTCAGTGTTATTTAAAGTGTTATATATCTTACCATATTTAATATTCAGAGTGATATGAAGGTATGTAAGTATACACAGATGCACAAAGCATATGAAAACAATATAGTAATTAAATACTTAATAAATTTCACTTTCTTTTTAGATTTTTCTCAGTTTCTATTCTAGTATAATTTAATAATGTACAAATTTGACTTCCTAATTTATTTATACATTATCATTTGAAATATTATAAGAACCATATATGAGAATATATATTAGCATTAACATTTTTTATGTACAAAATGGAGAAACTAATTTTCAAACAACTGCACAGAACAGGGATAAGAAGATCAGTCTATACCATCAAATATATCTTGAAGGTCACAAACTTGAAAAACAGTTTTAACACTGATATTTAAAATCAGAAGGTTGTAGAAGTTGCCTGCTCTCTCAAACTTTCTAAATGTAAGAATGTGCTCTGGTACAGTGTTAAACACATGCCAGCTAAAAGTCAGAGATTAAAATAATCAATTTTAAAACAATGACATTTTATAGATAGAAATTAAAGAACAGTAATACAAAATGCTTGCAACCAGAAATGTATCCTACTTATTAACATTTTGGAATATATACATATATACCCTTTGAGGTCTTTGGGGTTAAAACTAGGTTTAAACCTAAAATTCATACATGCTTCTTATACAACATATACATGTAACCTGTTGGTAAATATGTACAATATTTTTAGTGTTTCTGTATTTGACTATGACTGCTTGAGAGAAGTCAAGTATGAATTTCCATTTGTGAAGTAATATGATTCCTAAGAAATTTCAGATTTTAGAGTTTTCTGAATTTTAGATTTCACACTAAGGGTGTTCAATGTGCCTGAAGAAAGATTTAATTTATAGGTGACAGAGAGACACACTTTTGCAGAAGATAGGGGAATTCAGGGGTAGGGAAAAGAGGACTATTGGAATGGGTATAAAGAGATAAAAGTGATAAAAATTTAAATTAAAAATATACTCAATATCTCCCCAAAGTAGTATAATGTCTCATATACTTTAAACACACACAAATAAAAAAGCAAGCACAACTGAAGACACTTAGATGTTAAAAAATTACAAAGAGCAATATTACTAAAGTTAAAGCTGAAGTCATTACATGAATTTCAGATAAGACTGATTTCAACATACAGTCTCAGGCATATACAAGAGCACACTTACCGGGCTCAGTATCACACTTATCAGTCAAAAGAAAGTCAAGTGTCCAAGGAGACATAATTTTAAATATACGCATTAGGCAAAATTGATGAACTTTCAAGGATAAATGAGAAAATCTGCAGTTTAAATAGTGGCCTGATATGTCTTTGTCAGAAAGTGGTAGATTGAACCGGCAGAAGCTCCCCGAGGTTGGGCGTGGCCTGAGCCCTACCAGGGAGTCTGTCCTATGAACTTTGTAGACTCCTCCCTCTAGCCTGTTGCACACCCTCTTCAAACTGATGTGAAATAGCTACAACTATAAACTCACACAAACAGCTGTGAAAAACAGAAATCACACAAAAGATGTTCTGAAGTTGTAATTTCATTTAAAAATGGAAATCAATAGAATGAAGATAACTGGGAGTAACCTCAAATGTGTGCAAAATAAGCATCATGATTTTTACATAATATATAAGCTAAAGATTTTTCTAATTAAGTTAAAGATATTTCAAACTCATAAAAAATTCAGACTTTTACACATCTACAGATGTAGAAAATGTAAAGTAGAGGAATGAACATAGCATTTAATGCAAATATTCAAAAAGATAAAAACTATAACAAATATACTAACATTTTATAATAAAACATTATAATATAATGTATTTTAATATAATAATAAATTTTATAATAAAATATTACAGAAGGAAATAATAATATAATAATCAAATAAAGAAAAAAATAAAAATAGAACAAAATCAATGAAATTAAGACAAGAGAACAGAGAAATGAATATGAATAACCACTGATCATTTAAACAGATACACAAAATCCCTGCATATATAAACTAACTAGGAAAAAAAAGAAAGCAAAAATGAGCAATTCTAGATGTGACGGAGCCTCATCTCTATGGACCTAACAGACATTAAAGTGCATATTTTGAGCAATATTTGCTATAAATTTGATAATTTCATATTTCTGGATCCACTACTATAAGATATGAACTTTTAAAAATCACATAAGGAAAAACAGCAATTTTGTATAAATCATTAATTAAATCCTCAGTAAATTGCCATCAAAATGTAATAGACCATAACGTCTCTTGGGATTTCTGTCATACTGTTCAATAAGAATTATGATTGATCATTCAGAGAAACATAACACTAGGAAATGAATTTGATGATGCTGTCACTATTTTAATAATATAACTAGAAATTGATATTAAAGAAAGAAAAAAATTCAGATAAATCTGAAGTGAATAATGACACCAGAATTCTTACCACATCAGGAGTAGTTATATGAATATATCACAAAAAAAGTGATTCTTCCCACGTGCAAAGATATTTGTTTCAATTTTCAAAAATTAATACAATCTACCAAGATAATCCATTGCATCATACACAATAGAGGAAAAAGTAAAAAAGTCAAGCAACCATTTATCATTTCAGAAATCTCAACAATAGAATTGAAAAGAGCCTATTCTACTGGATTTTATCTTAAAAATGAATTATCATACTTAAAAAAATTATATTCTATTACATCAGTTCTGAATTTACAATCCTTACAAGAATGTCTATTATTTAGAATAATGAAGATTTTTACATAGCACAATAAAGGAACTAAAATAAAAAGAATATTAATTGTAAAAGAAGAAATAAATTTTTTTATTTGGATATAATACGAACATATTTGCATAAAATTCACACAATGTACCAAAAGAGTCCCTGAATTAATAAGAACATTAAATGGTACACTGTTGTCTGAAATAAAAGTCAGCTGCTCTCACATTTGTCACCAGTAAACAATATATTTAAAATATTACATGCCACTTATAATACACTTCAAAGTGAAATATGGAGGTGTAAATCTAAAAATTTGTACAGATTTTTATGGATAAATTTACAAAACATTCAAAGAAACAAAAACATAAATAAATGGAGAAGTAATCTGTCTTTATATTAAAGGATTAAATATTTCTGAGTTGTCAGTTCTTCCCAACTTGACCTATAGTTTAAACGTGATTATAATATAAATCCAATCAAATTGCTTTAATCCACCAATTCAACATATCTATGGAAATTTAAAAATAGAATAATCAACAAAACATTGAACAGCAAAGTAGTATTGACATTCTCTAATTTCTAGATGTGACATATCACAAAGAGGTCAGTGGAATATAAGAGTACACAGACACACACACAATGATAATTGCCAATTTTTGAGAAATGTGCAAAGACAGTTCAGTGCAGAATAAATTATGTGTTCATAAAAGAATGCTAGAAAAAGTGGACAATCTTAAATAAAAAAGTAACATGCCATATATTCATCAGAAGCTAACATGAAAAAAGATTATAGACCATCTAGTTAAAATGTAAAATCATAAAATGGATTGAAAAACCTGAAGGAGAAAGACCTAAATCACTGTCAATTTGGTGATGAATTTGAGGAAACGATCAGAAAATCTGTCCTTTAAAGAAAAATATTTATTGGCTGGGAATTTAGCTCGGTGATTCTGGCGCCTGCCTTGCAAGCGCAAGGGCCTGGATTTGATTCCCAGAAACCACATACAACCTTGTTGGGAATGGAGAATCACCTGGGCTACATAGTGAGCTCAGGGCCAGCCTGAACTACAAAGTGAGAACCTCTCTCAAAAAAAAAAAAAAAAAAAAAAAAAAAAGATTGTATTTACTCAAATATAAAAATTTTCCATGTAAAAGAAGACAACTTAGAGAAAGAAAGATAAGGTAAAAAATTGGAATATATATATATAGAGAGAAAATTAGTAATTTTTCAATTATTTTGAAAATATATATATATATATTTTATATATATATATATATATATTTTATATATATTTTTTTTTTCAAAGTAATTAGAGAATTCAATGAATGAGGACTGAAATACTGGGCAGAAATGTTGAGGAGACACATCAGATAAGAAGGTACAGAAATGGAATGTGATGAAATCATGTGAACTGACACAGAATATTATTTTTAGCAGGGATTTCAAATTTAAAATTAACAAAATTCGATCACGAACTTTTTACAATAACTGAATTTCAAGAAATAGATAATCGGGCAGGGGAGTTAGCTCAGTGGTTCCGGCACCTGTCTCGCAAGTGCAAGGACCCGGGTTCAATTCCCCGGTAACCACATAACAATACTGGGTGTGGAGACCCACACCCAGCAGCAACCAGTACCACATACCACAGTGCCGGGCGTGGTGGCTCACGCCTGTAATCCCAGCACTCGGGAGGCAGAGGCAGGAGGATTGTGATGTGAGTTTGAGGCTGAGCTCAGGGCCAG
>PVIR01031757.1:0-19191 GCA_004026965.1 Petromus typicus
TATGGGAGGTGAGCTCCCTTTACCTCCCGGGCACCGAAGAGGGTGATAAGGAAGATTTGATGGGTAAGAAGACTTTTGGCCCATCAGTTAAGCAGGTGCAGAGGATCAAAGTCAGGGCTTCGTACCTTATCTGTGCCACGTGTAAAGTTACGTACATGTTAGCAATAGAAAAGTCCCTGTTTTCTGTCCTGTAATAAATACTGTAATAAAAGGCGGGTCAGGAACTAGGTCAAGGGGAGGGTGGAAAGGCCACAGATGTAGAATATTTCACGTGTTTCAGGGACCTATGTAGAATATGGACATCTAGCTCCTCCTGCACAGGCTGTGACATCACGTATTGATGGCTGTGGTTGGAGGGAGGGAGGAAAGGGGAACCAGGTCAGACTATATCTTGGGCCAACGAAGTCCCATCTCCCGCCCTGACTAGCTGCATGACAATGATCAAGGGTTTCTTCACCTCTTGGGGCCTTAGTGTCCTCAGCTAAGTGTAAAATAAGAATCTATCATAATGTGTGTTAGGTAGAAAACATAAACATGTTGGTTCATGTGAAAGGGGACTAGGGCTGTTATTACTACCACAAAACCTACAAACCAAGGCCTGAGACCTGGAAAAATCTAGAAAATCCTTCATCCTGTTTACCACCCTCCCTCACCCACCCTTTGGCCAGTTCTGATGGGCCACACACTTTGCCCAGCACCAGCGTTACCACTCTGACCGAACACCGTACCTCCTTCCTCAACCAGATCAGGCTGCCTCTCCCAGTACCCTACCTTCACCTCCTCAAGCTATGCCACTCTGACACAGGGGGAAGGAAAGAGGTGACACTCAGAACCACCTTCACACTGCTAGGCTCACCCCTCATCCACTTTTCAATGCCATGTTCTGAGGTGGCACACACTGGACACTTTGCCAATCCTGGACACTACGCTCGCTCCTGCCTCAGCACCTTGTACTCTTCACCCCCGTCTTTCACAAGGCCGGCACCTTTGGACCATCCAGGCTCAGCTGACGAGCCACCACTCGAGAGAAACTCTCCCCAGTCGCCCAGCCTCCCACAACCCCTTCCATCTGCCAGGTGTGTCTCTCACATTCTGCTTTAATGACGTCACAGCATTATTCACCCCTCCCCAAAATTATCTTATTAACTTGTTTACTTCTTTGTGGTCTGTGTCCTTCAGGACAGGTCTCAGGCTCCATCCTCAGTTCCTGAAATGTATGTAATATTCAATAAATGCTGAATGAGTAAGTCAGCAAATGAATGAATTAATGAATTGCACATCATTGCACATCAAATATTCTCCCAGAAGGAATAAATGTATGGTAATCTCCAGAGGCCAAGAGGCCCTTAGATATAGCGCAACATAATGCGTAACTGATCCCAAAGCATCCAAATGATTTCAAGCGTGCTACTGCTCTCAAGAATTTATGAGCCAGACAACAGCGCTGGGGTCAGAGCTCGCCCCGGGCCAGGCTACTAGAAGGACCAGCCTCTGCAACGGAGCAGAGCCCTTTATTGTTCTTTTGTCTAGGAATGGAGGGCCAGATCAGAAGAAATCCAAACGCTCAAAAGCCTCTTGCCCCAAGCAAAATAATTAATCCTCTGGCGCAGAGCAGGCACTCCGCAAGGATTGCAGAGTCTGGAAATACACAGTTGGGGAAAGAGAGAAAGTGAGAAAAAGCAAATGTCAACAGCCTAAGGTCATCCCTCCGAGGTTACGCTGCTGGACAAACACACACACACAGGCCCCACCTGGGAAAGGTAAGGCTGGAAGCAGTCTGCTCACATGGTGAGACAGCGGGACAGTTTATCTCTTTCCTCCGCAGGCCAGGACAGGTGAGCAGTAGCAGAGACAGTAAATACAGAATGAATGAACACAAAACCAAAGACAGGAAAAACATCAGCAGATTAGGAACCAGCAGTGCAATCCTTCAATACTCATTTCTAATATAAATAAAAGTTCAAAAGAGTCAGTAAGTACCCCGAGGGTAACTGAATAATAGATGAAGAGAGGCTTCTCTTGAGAGGAATATCCCAGCTAATAGATGAAGAGGGCATAGGATTACATTGTCACAATTTTTGCAAACCCCGATGACATCATAGATCTACACAATAGTCACCCGTGGCCACCAACACCCCAGATAACCAAGACAGCAGGCTTCTGTCCTAACAGACAGAAGCACACACACAGCAGTCCACAGAAGGAGGTCCTAGCCTCCTTGTCATGTACAAAAGAAACATGGACAGAAGAACACATCACACAGCAGAACAAGGACACAGGCAGTCACATCCAGACCCGATCATGTTCCGTGCAAATGGCATGGCTTTTCGCAACATATGAACTACAAGAAAAAAAGAGGGGAAGAGATCACAGAGTAAATGAAATTTATCACCAACTGGGAGTGGTGACACACGCCTGTCATCCCAGCACTCAGGAGGGTCACTCAGAGTTCAAGCCAGTCTGGACTACATAGTGAGTTCAAGGCCAACCTGAAGTACACAGTGAGATCCTGTCTCAAAACAGTAACATGACTTAATGTGGAAACCAAATCCAATGGAGACCTTGTAGGATCTCGAATGGAAACAAACCAATCCTCAAATGATATTTAAAAGATCTGAAGTGTTCATAGTGACTGGGCCCTGGAGGAGGTATGGGATAATTATTTTAACCATGAAAATAGTCTTTCATTGTATCTTTAAAGAATCTTTATTTTTACAGAAACAGGTTAAACTATTTAGTTTTAAAATGCAGCAGAAGATAAAAATAAAACCAGAATATGCCTAAGTTAACACCTGAAGCTATTTACTCATTTCAAAAGGTATCTAAAGTGATTACAGGTGGAGTGAGGACTCCAATAGGACAGTCCATGATTTCTTTCACCACCAAGACCCAGTTATTAGATCATGTCCCTGGTCTTGCTCAGAAACCTCTCAGGGCTCCCTCTCACTCCGGATAAGGCCATAAGTCTTCCCCGTGACCTTTAAGGTCTCATGCCTGTCACCTGTGCACTCTCGCGGCCCAGGATGCTCCAGCTCCAGGGAACTCCAAAGTCCTGCCAGTTCCTTCCTGTTGGCCCTTCTCTCTGCCCCAAACCCCTAGAGAATACCCCTCCTCTTTGGACAAAAGGTGGTATTCCACTACCACTTCAAACTCAAAGGCCTAGAGCTTACATTAACAAGGTGGCTAAGTAGGCTGGTCACCTACACGTTAACTAAAGAAGACTACTGCTAAAAAATAACAATTTGGGAAAAAAAAAACTAGAAAAAAGAATGCACATCATTAATACCTTGGTCGAATACATTTTGGTACTCCTTTACCACTGTGTGTTACACAGCCATTAAAAAGAGCAGATTTGGGAAGGAGTGTGTAGCTCAATGATACAATGCTTGTCTAGCAAGCTCGAGGCCTGAGTTCAATCCCCAGCTCTCCAGGGGGATTGGAGGCACCACTGATTAGCTCTACTTCTTAGAGAAACCAAGGCACAGAGAAGAGAAATACTAGGCCCAGAAATTAGGCAGCCTTGGGACTCAGACATTACATGAAGTCGTCTCTCCTCGATTCAACCCCTGAACTACTGCACACGGAGCTCAGAGAACAGCTATTGTCACGGAAGCAGCTTCTCTCCCACTCTGTGCACTATTAAATGGCATCAGGCCTGAAGAGGGACAACATGTGATATGGCAGCACCAAGCCCATGGGCACCTCAGTGCTTTGAGCTGCTGGGAGAAAGGTGAAGGGGCCACTGACCTCGCTCCCCTGGATCAGGGAAGCCCTACCCAGGATTTGTTTTACAGAATCAATTGCTGACACCAGGAGCCAGAAACAGATGAGAATGTGTCAGCTATTACACAGTCAGATTCGTTGAGCTCACCATTTAATTAAAACCTGCTCAGCCCCAGAGCAAGAATTATTGCCTATTAAAGCAGGGGAGACCGATAAACTGTGTCTTTCCAAGGCATCCGCTGGCCTCCCTGCCGCAGGAACGCCCAGGAGAGCCTGCAGATAAAGTCAGGTTTCGTACTCAGGCCAGGTGTGTCATGGGGGTGTCTTCTACAAATCCTTCTCCACCTAGATGAATCTGATGTCCTCCACACTCTCAAGGGCCAAGGCATTCTGTGCCATATCCACACTCCCAGAAGAGCCATTCCCAGGGCCCGGGCTGAAGGACAGGAAGCTAGAGGGCTGGCAGCTGCGGACAGGCCCCAGAGAAGTGCCAAATGACTGCAGGAAAGCATGCGGTGTGCCTCCCACCCACTGCCACAGGTTGCTGGATACACTGACATCCTAATCAAACCCCACAGAGACCAGCCACCCATGCTCAGGCAACAGGGTGCCTGATATCATAAATTCATTCACAGAGTCATTTATCCTGCACCTATCACATGCCAGGCACAGTTCTACAAGGACAGAGACAAAGGACCTGCGCTTCCAAGGAGTCTTCACTTGAGAGGCACATGCTATGTCGAAGTGAATAAATGCTTTGATGAAAAATAAAGCAGAGTAACGGGTAGAGGGCTGGGGGGTGGAGCTCAGGGACACTGCGCCTGCTTAGCAAACATGAGGTCCTGAATTCGATCCTCAGTACACACACACAAAAGAGCTAGAGCATGACAGCAAAGGCACTACTTGATAAAGGAAGAGTCTCACTGAAAAGGTGACGTCTAAGCAGAGTCCTGGAGAGGGAGGCGGGAGGGGAATCGGCAGGGGGAGGCAAAAGCGAGAAACAGCCAGAGGCCAGAAGAGCTGGCATACAGCAAACCAGAGGTGGGTCAGCAAGGAATACGGAGGCCTACATGTCGGTGTAGGGATACCGATGGCTGACATCTGAGCACCACTCCTCATCCAGGATCTGTGCACTCCAGCTCCATGATGCAGTGGGTGCTGATGCTCCCTATTTCCTAAGAAGGGACTGAGGAACAGAACTCCCCCGGGGCTGTATGACTGGCCTTGTGCCACCCAGGCTGGGATGCCCCACAGAAGCCTGCATTCAGCAGAAGCTCAACTAAAGAAGTCACCAACTCATCTGGGGAGAAGCGTCCTCCATTTTCTTCTCACTTCCTCAGCATTCCACCCACCCTTTCTCCACAGGTAAACACTTCACGGGAGAAGGGAGGGGAAAAGAGAGAAAATGAAAAGCCAACCGCTAATTTTCACAAAGAAGAAACACATGAACTTTCCCTACAAGTCACTACCAAAGTTAATAAATATTGCTCACCCAAAAGGCATCCGGAACACAGCCCTGATCACAAAGTACGCGGATGACTGTTAGGCTGGCTCCAGGTGCGGCCTCTGTCCTGGGTCTTCCTAAGGCGAAGGCCACCTGCCCGGACTCTCAGGCTGACCTAGGGTGGGGCCTCCCCCAGCTGCTGTGGGTGTCTGGAATGCGGAAACGAGAACCTGCCGTGCCAGCTTCTAACAGCAACTTATTCAACTGCTGCAAGAACACACCAGCCACTGGAGTTCCCTGGGAGAGGGCTGGCGTTAGTGAACAGGAGCATTCCCAAAGAGGGCTGTTTTGTCAGTCCCTTTGGAGGAGAAAATAAAAGGATTCCTTACTCATCAGGCACGTGGTTTGCAGAGTCTGAATGGGCTTAAGAGAAAGCTCAAAGGTAACAAAGACGTCTGGCCTGTTACCTCTGATTCAGGAGCAGGCCACCTGTTCAACAGACGGAGCCAGGGCTGGATGTGTGCCACCGCACACCCCGCACTGGGCTTGCAGCTGGCTGCTTCACTCAGCTAGCTGTGCAATCCAGAGGTGGGCTCTCGCCCCGTGGAGGAAGAGCTCTCAGGCAACACAGTTAATGATTAAACACTGCTATTGGGCTCCTCCAGTCTGCTTTGGAAGCACAACTGAACTGGCTAAGACTAACAACCATCACCACAACACCAGGGTTCACCATGTCCAGGTGCTGTTCCAAGCACTGAGTATAAACATCCCCTGGGCCTGACAGCTGCACTCAAAGGCAGTACTACTTTCCTACTTTCCAGAAGAGAAGAGCACGGGACACAGAAAAAACACAGCCCGGAGGTCACAGAGCGAGAGAGTGGCAAGGCGTGGACTCAGCTCAGGCAGAGCAACTCTGGAGCCCCAGCTTTAAACACTGTACCAGATGCCCCTCGTGAGAGGCTGGTGCCTTCACTAGGCCTGGGTTTCTTCATCTGTAAAACGAGATGGAGTTGAAGACTCCATGACAGCTGTATGAGGAGCACTTAGCACTGGCCAGTGAAAATGCTCAATAATGATCAGCTGCCCTCATCGCACGCTGCTCTTAGATTAAATCAGGTCCATGCTATGGCCTTCAAAAGAGGGAGCAGTCAGCTTACAGTCACAGAATCTAAACTCTGTGCAACCGCAGGGGAAAATTAACAAATCTCTTTTTTAAAAAAATAGATTTTATTGGTACATTTTATATACACGTTAAACAAAGGCTCTTAATTCCCTTTTTTCCCCTGAATAGCCAAGTAGTAGGGCACAGTGACAAACAGGAGCCATACAGATCCTGCAGGCCGGGAGCTCAGAGTCTCTTAATAAACTGGCAAAAACTACTCTTAGCCTAGCAGATAGGACGTGCAATGAACACACACTGTGGGCCCAGCTGTGCAGTGTTCCAAGTGCTGTTTCAGTGCACTTGACCACTTCAAGCAACCCTGTAGGACCTGTTTTTTAGAAGAGTCCTGTTCTTTAGGCGTGAAAACGGACACTCTTAAGCTCACTGGCTTGCCCAAGTTAGAGCCAGGACTCGCACACAGGTGATCCAGCTCCAGAGCCTCCAGCCCATTCCTGGGCACCTCTGAAGTTGTGTGGGGCAATTACTTTACACTGGCCATGAGGAACAGTAACAACATTTCCATCTGCAAAAGGGATTATTAAATGATACTACTTAAGGGTCAGCCGGTGGAGGTAAGCATCTGACCTCTGCCCAACAACCCTAGGAGAGAAAACAGCCTCCACGAGGGGCACCCTGCAAGGCAGCGAGTAACAAGCGGAGAGCAGTTCCACGTGCTTCCGACCATACACCTGTTCTCAAAGACCAGGCACATACGCACACTAGCCTTCTGCCTGCTGCGTCACCACTTGGCTTTCCCTGAATTTTCAAACAGTACAACGTGGTATTCCTACAAGATCTGCTACAGTGACTCTGTGAGCATATTTTCAAAGGTAGAAATGATCAGAGAACAAAAAGTTAAGATCTGATTAAGGTAATGACAAAACAATAAAGTTGGTAAGTACGATGACGCAAAAACGCCTGGGTATTATGATTCCACTTCACTCTGCTCATTTCTGCAGCGCTTTCAGGTGCCTGGCCATCCAGTATCCATCCCCTACTCTTTCCCTAAACAGCACTCCAACTTTATTCCCAAAGCCACTGTCCTCCTATGCCACTCAAGTAAAGCTGGCTTCAACCCAGGCACAGTGTCACAGTACTGACTAATGTGACAGGAGGGGGTCTGGGAGGCAGGACGTCAGTGAACATTTCCTCACTCTTACAGAGACACACTAAGGATGTCTTCTTCCACTGGGGCTGGGGTGCGTCCCCTGGGGTGTGTCCACTGGGGCTCTAGTATTTTGTGGCTACGTGAGGAGCCTGAGGAGGTGGGAAGCACATCATGGATGGCAGAGTGACACAAAGAGAGGGACTGGGTCCTCTTAGGCCTCGTGGAGCTGCATGGTCAACCCTCATACTGAGAACCCCTACCTGCTTCATTGTACCAGATCCTAAATCTGCTTATTTCAGACCAATTTCCATTAGAGTACATCCGCGCCCCGTGAGAGCACCACTGTCACCTGGGGACTCATCAGAAATGAAAATTCTCAAAATGGACCCACAGAATTGAGAACTCTGGGTGGGCCCCAGCATTCTGTTCTGGTGAGCCCTACAAGGCATTCTCACAGCCCTTAGGTCTGAAACCTAGGTACACAGTGCTTAGGAGTGAAGCGTGTGCGGCCTCAGGAGTCAGACTGCCTGACTCCAAATGCCATCACTGTTGTCTTCTAGCTGTATGACCCTGGGCAAGTTATTTAAATGTAGCTGCCTCCTTGGCAAAATGGGAATAATCAGAGTACTTATCTTAGGGAGTACTTGGGAGGCTAGAATGAAGTCACTTCCTGCGAACTGCCCCACAGTGTCTGGTAGATACTAGATGCTACAGAAGTCACCTACAGCTGCAGCTGCTGTTGCTATTATTACTGTTTGCAGCCAAAGCAAACTAACTGTGGTAACTTCCTGACTGAGTTCTCCCAAAGCTGGATCCGCACCTACTTTATTTCACTCCACAAGTTCCAGCCCAGGGCCTTAGGGCTCCACAAGCACTTGCACACCCACCTCACAGGTCAGCACGAGAACATGACAAACAGGTGGGCTGAAGGCCTTTCTCCTACAGCCACACCATGGCTCCTCAGTCTCCTCCCACAGTCCGAGCCCCCACAGTCCCAAGAGATACCCACTCCAACGGACAGATCCTCTAAGCTGGGTGCTGCCAGCTGCTCTGCTCAGTAAATGTTTCAGGAGTCCTATAATTCAGCTGGCCCCCAGGAGGGACCCCCACCATTTCTGTGCCCCTGAACATCCTGCCAGAATCCAAAGGTCTCTTTCCTTTTGAGAACATTTGTGAATTTGAAGCTGTGGTGCCAAGAAACAGAGAGACAAAGACTGACTAACGCCGCCTGCCAGGTAACAGGAAAAGGCAGTCTGTTGTCAGGTCTTACAGCGAACCTGGGTTTGGTGGTACAGGTATACAGGGGCTTTCACTCACTAGTGTCACACTGTTGGGCCTGTCACTGGCAGAGAAAGATGGGACACAGGAGGTCCTGGCCTCTGACCTCCAACCCTTAGGCAGCAAAGACTGAACAAATGCTACTGAGCCCAAAAGCAAGCTTGAGGCTGGACTTGATAAAATTGCCAATATTCAACCATTCTTGACCTCAAAAAGGCAATTTCATATGACTCAACGTAATATAACCCAAGAAACTGACTCCAAAAATGCAATGTCAAGCAACTGGTCACTAGGGAGACATGGGGATACTGGCAGTCTCTAGGGGAGGGAGCTGGGCTCCTTGTGTTTTGTTCTTTTGGCCCATGCACACGTGGTCACTCTTCAACATTTAATAAAATGTCATCATCAGTCCTGCAGGACCTTTCCGTCTTCTATGAAAATGCTCTGTTTTGTGTTAGATCCTAGGAGATCTGAAAACTTGTCACCTCTCTGCCCTCAACGTCCTGCTCTCACACACTGCTCCAGCCACACAGGCTTCAGGGCCCTCATACAGGCAGCCTCCGCGGCATGACACGTCCACCGCTCACACTCCTTCAGGCCTGTCCTCAGGTGACTCTGCCTAAAATTTCAACACCCTGCATCTCACTACTACGTCATATGCCTTTTCCCTGCTTAATTTCTTCCCCTCAGCACTAATCACCTTCCAGTGGGGAGGGGCTACTGGCAAAAGCTACAGGGAAACATCTCAGGAAAGAAGGACTTATATGGTTTACATTTGTTTATCTTCCTTTTCTGAATCCCTCACTTGACCATGAGCCCCAGAGGAACAAGAAGCTCTGCCGGCCTCACTCAATGCTATATCCCTCATGTCCGTAACAGTGCTCAGCTCAGTAGATGGTGAACAGTAAGTTTAAAAGCCACAAGCACAGGACTTTGCTCTTTCAGATCCAGCATGGCAGGTCCAAACCAGGAAACCCAGGAGTCAGGTTGCCCACCCAGCAGATGGTGCTCCCAACGTTCCCTGCACACAAGACTTACCACGGAGCCTCCTCAAAAGAACTACAGACAAGCATGTTTGAAAGGAAAAGCGAGGGTACAAACGGAGAGGGGCTGGGGCAAAGAAGGTGAAGGGAGCCAGAGAGACTGTATGACTTCCGCCCTGAGAACCCAAGAGCCCAGCATGGTGCAGAGAAAGGGGCACTGGACAAAGAGATACTCTGCAGATGGAACAAAGGTTCCAGCACTCCAGCAAGATCAGACCGAGCGACTTGCTGTTCACATCAACCAACTCCACCTGCAGGAAGCAATCAACCAGCAAAACTCCCAAGTGTGTCCCCTTCTTTGCCACTTCCACCGAAGAGTTTCCCCTCACACTGATTGGCTGTGAAGTTACAGATCTCCAAATAACAAAGGCAATATGCTCATACTTGGTGTGAATTGGGAGCGCAGGATGATTGTAAAGGAGTTTTAATTGCTGGCTGGATGGTAAGTATCATCAGGTTCCAGGCACTGGCACAAGCTGCATCTTGCCCCTTCCTATCTTTTGTCAAATATCAGAACTGAAAGGAGCACACTCGAGGCCTCCCACTGCAGTGTTACAAGCAAACCAAAGGCTGGCTTCTGGTGCCTTGTGGGGCCTTAACAAAGACCCGTCAGAGAAGAAGGCTCAGCTCAGAGGAGCTGTGTAGTCTGCTCTGAGGGGAAGATCAAGGGAGGCTCTTGGCCTCTTGTTGAAACAAGTCTTTGGAAAAAATGTGGGAGGGGCCCCCCAGGCAGGTGCTGGAGGGAAACAGATCTCAGCAAAGGGGGAACCCAGGGAACCGGCATGTGCCACTGTGGCCCGTGCTACCGAGAAGCTGGGGAAGTTCGGTCAGTGGTGCCTCATGCCTGCTCTACCCAGGCCCTGGGCCAAGTAATGACTTCCATAATGAAGGGGAAGAGAAAGCAGACATTTTCAAATATGCTTATTACTTAAATGGACTGGGTAGAGGCACAGGATTCCCCACATATACTCGAGCTCAAAACACACAAATGCTGAGTGAATTCTGCTGTGCTTATTTTTAACTCTTCACGATGAGACACTTGAAACACAAAGGTAAGAGTATAATAAGCCCTCGATGCCCAGCTTCAGCAGCTATCAATTCGCAGCCTATCTTGTTTCACCTTTTATCTGTGCTCACATATTTGTCCCCACCATGCTCTGCCTCATCCAACAACTGTGAAGCAAATCCCAGACATTTTATCAGCTCATAAGAATTTCAGAATGTACATCTTAAAGAACTTTTTTCTGAAGCAGAACCACAATGTCATTTTCACATCTGAAAAATTAACAAGAATTCCTTAATTATACCAAATATCTAGATTGCTTTTGCTAAAGAAAAGGGAAGAATAGTTCCCAGAATGACAAGAAACTCTACACCCAGCGTGGCATGCAACCCCAAGGTCCAAAGAAGCCAGGGATCTGATGTGTCTCTGTAGATGTCCCCAAAAAGGGGACTAGAAGCCACATGTGGGGTGGAGAGGCTGCAATTAGTGAGGCTCACAACAGCTGCTCACCCCACCTGTCTGTCCATCCATCCCACAGAGTGAGCGTCTGAGAGCCTGGACTCTGAGGTCCATGCCCTCAGTTTGAGACGCTAGCTTTGAGACTCACCAGCCCTGTGACTTGAACTTCTCTGGATCTCAGTTTCCCCATACAAGAAATGGGAGAAACAGTACAGTACCAACCCAGGCAGTGGGATTCAACGAGGTATTACGTGAAAGCCCTCAGAACAGTGCCTCGCACATAACAAGAGCTCAGTAAAGTTCAGCATGGTTGTGTACACGCGTAATCCCCGCACTCTGAGAGCCTGAGGCAGGAGGACTGGGCCCACCCTGACAACATAGCAACTTAGTGAAATCTTGTCTGAAAATGAAACATAAAAAGAGCTAGGAATGTAGCTCGGTGCAAAGGTCCTGGATTCGATCTCCAGTATTAAAAAAGAAGACAAGAATGAACTCAGTGAAGGCTGGTTCGTACGGCTGCTTCAGTGAACAGATTCTTCCTGAGCATCTTTTGTATGTCAGGCACTGTCCAGCAACAGGAGGGAAGTATGGTGAATCACCACCCAGAGGCATGAACAAAGTCAGAAGCCCCAGCACCTGCCTGCTCCGGTAGAAGTCCCAGATCCCTCCTGCCACTAGGAATCCCAAGCCAAGAGAGTATGGAGCAGTGACGCTGCCAGAGTTGACAGAGGAAGTCACAGTGACAGCCCGTCCTGCCTCCGCCCACCCAGAGATGTCTCTGGCACACAGCTGAGCTCTGCTGCGGCTGGCCTTACAGAGCATGGAACTGCCATGCCACTGGCCAGGCCCCAGAGATGAGGGACAGAGTCGGAAAAGTAGCTTCACATCCAGACAGTCGTTCAGAAATAAGTTTTCAAACAGGCTGGGCCTGTTCCTTGACTTCCTCACTCTCCCTGCCCACCGCCTGCCTCATCTGCAACTCCACTCTTTCCTGAAGGAAGGTCTGTGTCCAACGAACCCAGAGCTCCATTTCAGGAACGCATCTGGCGGTTGTTCACTCCAGCACCAGAGTAAACGCCGAGTCAGTGCTGACAAACTCTGGGAGTCCACGTTATACACATCCTTCTCACAGCTTTCTTTGCTCAAAAACTCAGACTGCATTCCATGCAAATACTCTAACGCTGTGGGTATAAATCAGTGATAGAGCGCGCTGAGCAGGCCAGACACCCTGAGTTCCATCCTCAGCACAGGTCAGTAAATACAGACACTGAACTTGAGCTCACATACTACCCACACCACCTCCAAAATTTCAGCCAGCGCCACACTTCAGCTTTCTCACCTGCCACCTCAACACACAGGTAATCTCCAAAATGGTTACAGGCCATGGTGCTAGAGAAAGATCACTGTGGGGACAGGAATCATCATTTTAATGGCTGGGTTGTAGTGTAGCACTTTACCAGTCCAAAAGGCTCGTGTGGTACTTAAAACACCCTGGATCCTGCTGGCCAAAGGCCCTGACTGACCTTAGTCAAATGAGGCTCTACCCGGGCTCACCGAGTCTCCTGTCAGCCACTTACGGTGGAAGCCAAACAGGCAGCCTTATTTTACTTAGGAGGCTGTGCTGAAGGGGCTTTAGTTTTGAAATGTTCCAGTTTCAAATGCTTTTCAGCATTAAGAAACCACCCCAATAGAAACAGACACTACCTTGCCTGACCGTCAGTGGGGAAGACACCGAATCATCCGGATCACTCCTGCTGCCGCATTGATGAAGTATTAAATAGGGCAAATACTTTGGCAACCCAACAGCCGGAAAGGAAATGTGTCCACTTCCTCAACCTGCTTCTGCCTAGGAAGAGGATCCAGGGAGAGAGACTGTGAAGAAGAGTACGAGTCTGAGTCAGTTTCCTCGTCTGCAAAATGAGTTCAATAAAGTCATGTCGCTGGATGACCGTCAGGATTAACGAAGGATAAGTGGAACCCTCAGGAGAGCGTTCAGCAAATAGAGTGAGCACTAGGTACATGGCTGCTATTACTATTTTACAAAAATTCAAGTAGTGTGAACTCTTCCCAGTCATGACGCTGTTTTTAATAGCAAATTCACGCCCACCTCGCACCTTCCCCTTGCTGCTCCCTCTCTCAGGATACTCTTCCCCAAACTCCAAGCACAGCTGGTGCCACTTGCTCACCACGCTCAGCTCAGCTCGAGCAACTTCGGCCTCCCCTGGCCACGTGACTAATCACCCCTTTCCCACCACCATCCCTCCCAGCAGCCGCTTTCCATCCTCTTACCCTGTTATTTTCTTCATAATACTTAAAAACATCTGTAACTGGCAGGATCCAGCTTTTTTCTTTTAATTAAAAAAATCTGAAATTATCCTGTTTATTGTGTGACTCCTCAGCAAGAAAGCAAACACTGTAAGAGCAAGAACCACGTCCATCCTGTTCACTACTGAACCTGCAGTGCCTACGACAGGACCTGACATACGGTAAGTGCTCAATAAAAGTGTCAGCTGAAGAAAATAAGAGCAGTAGCTGACACCGGGCTAATGACAGCCTGAGTCCGCAGGCACTTCATTCAGTCTCCAGCGACCACTGAGGCAAAGGCTACTATCAACCCTTTTGCCAATGAAGACAAAAAATTCTGTGCTGAGATTTGAAGGTGCCATCTAAGCCCCCTTCCAGCCATTACACGCCTTGCAGATGAGAAGGGCTGTTCCCCACGTCTGCCCCCCTCCAGCCCTCATCCCCAGGTTTGCTTTGGTCAGGCTGCCTTGCTGGCTCCTATGTTCCTTTTCTCAGCAAATCTTCCTCTTTCATACCAGGCCAACTAGATCTCTTGCCCTAAACCTCTAGTTCCCCAAGGTGGACCCCTAACGCCCTCCCTTTCTTTTTATAACTTTTTATCTCTGCCTGGTATTTCCAATGTCTGTGTTGGCTGTTCCTATGGGCCTTGACCACAGGGTTTGGAGTTTGAGTTTTAAAGATCCCCTGTAACAAAGCCCCCCCTTACAAGCTTGACAGATTATCTCTTTGAACACTCAGTAAGCCCCTCATGATCAAGGTACTGGTATCGTTCTAATTTTCAGATCAGGAAACTAAGGCTCAGAAGGACAAATGACTTACCCAATCAATGTACCACAACTAGTACTGACAGGGTCAGAATTCGAATTCAGGCCCCGCAGGCCCCAAAGGTTGTGTTTTCAGTCACCATGCCATACTGTTCTTTGTTGAAGGCAATAAAAGGCTTAGTGGATATGTGCTTGCTAAGGTAAAACAAATCTCAGAAACAACCTCAATGTCCAGCAATAGGGGAAATGGCAGAATACGGCCTAACCTCTCCACACTCAAAAACACATATCAGTAGTCATTAATCAAATGAGTCAGGCCCATATGTACTGACTTGACAGGATATGCCTAATCACTAACTGAAAAAAATAAAATTACAAATGTGTGTATCTTGATCCCTACCACTCCTTTCTTCAGCGGAGTGGAGGAGGGAAAGGAGAAAACAACCGATACAAGCACATATAGACGGACATGAGCACAGACACTAGGGAATGCATGAGCCCGAATCATTCAGGACAGAGAGTGCAACTACTGGGTTTACTTTGAAACTCCACGACCTGTCAGTCAGTACTCAGTGCCTGCAGTCAGAATTACTGTTTATCCCTGGGGAAATGGAATTGGGGTGGGGAGGGGCATTTTTCATTTTCTTCTGTATCTCTCTTTTTTGACATGTTACAATGAGCATGTGTTTCCTGCACAATTTTTTAAAGCCAAATTGAAACCAATCACACACGCAAATGCACACAAAGGCCACGACCAGGAAAATCCTAAAAACTAGAGGTAATACTCCTTTTTTTTTTTTTTTTTTTTTTATAGGTTTTTTTGAGACAGGGTCTCGCTTTGCAGTTCAGGCTGGCCCTGAGCTCAGCCTCAAACTCACATCACAGCAATCCTCCTGCCTCTGCCTCCCGAGTGCTGGGATTACAGGTGTGAGCCACCATGCCCAGCACTGTGATACGTGGTACTGATTGCTGCTGGACGTGAATCTCCACACCCAGTATTGTATGTGGTTACCAGGATCAAACCTGGGTCCTTGCGCTTGCAAGACAGGTGCCGGAACCACTGAGCTAAATCCCCGGCCTTAGAGGTAATATTCTAAAAGAAATCACAATGCACAAATTGGCCCAATAGCTTCTCAGCCTAAAAGCTAAAAACAAATGCTATACTTCTAAAGACATGACTTTTGGATTCTTTTTATTAAAATATAAGTACATCTAATTTATATTTAGCAATTTATTAAACTTAACTTGGAAATTTATCAGCAAAATATGCACCAATAACTGCACATTCTAAATTCCAATTTTGATTTACCACCTAACAACTGCAATGTCTGAAAACAGCCTCACATGTAACTATTAAACCATTCTACAGACTTCTCAAAACCATGTGCTGTTGTCACTAACAATGGAGATCAACCAAGGTTTTGTTATATTTTTTAATCTGCCTTGTTTTCCAGAGATGGCAGAGTATAATTTTAGAAAGAAATTAGCAACTCGGCTCATCTTTGCCATGCTAAAACCATAGAAATGGGTCCCCTGAAAGCCAGGTCTTCTTGCCACATCTGAGCCATTGCAATCTAGCCAGGTCCATCTGTATTCTCTACCCGATTCACACACATGTTACTTGTGGACCCACATTTGTCCTTGGTGGCATAACAGCTTGATTCGGTTAGAAAAGAACTTCTCCAGGGTTTGGGGAAACATCCTATTTGGGCCGATGAAATGGTGCTTTTGTGATGTGGAGGCTCCATCTTTGCCAATCAAGTGGATGTGAGGAGGACAGAGAAGAGCAACTCCCAAGTTTCTGGCCTGGGTGACTGTGGAAATGTTGCCCCATTTGCCAAGATGGTGACACACTAAGTCCAGGAGGAGGAGATAAAGTTGGAGCTGTGTTTACAGTGCCCAAGGATGGCCATCAAGAGACATCAGGGTTAGTGTGGCTTTGAGAACAGAGCCCCACACTGGGACAGTTTTAAAGCACTGGGGCTGAGAGTGCAGCCCAGGGGCAAATGGCACACTTAGCATGCACAAGGCCCTGGATTCCATCCCCAGCACCAAAAATAACAAAATAACCATTAAAGCATCGGAGTGAAAACAGGTGGGTGGAAGGGGAGGCTATATGCAGGGGGCTGCTGATGGCAATTCAGCATCAACTCTTATTCTTCAATGATGTTCCACAATTCAACTTTTGGCAAGTTAACATTGGGGAAGAGAAGTAAGATGCTCTACCCTTCACCCGACTCTACATAGGTACTCACCGAAACACAGAGACCCCTGATATAGAGAAAGGAGGGAAATAGAAAAGATACATTTATTAAACATTTAACATGTGCTGGGCTCTGTGTAAACACTAAACATGAACTCCCTTTTGGAATCATCAGAACAATGCTGGCATAAAAGTCCTATGACTACCATTTCACAGATGGGACACTGAGGCTGGGAGCAAATGTGTGGGGGAGCTTAGGGCTGTCATGTCACAGCCCACAGATAGACAGTCTCCGGGCCAGATGGAGAATATTGAAGAAGAACAATTATAATACATAAGACCTGCTGCTTAGTGTTGGATGGCTCAGACTAGGAATGCAACCTCAGTAAATCTTCACAACCTTCTGAGGGAATTTGTGTTATTTTTCCATATTTACAAACGAGGAACCTGAGGCTGCAGGAGACAAAGTGAACTAAACCAGTTTTTTGGTTTTTGTTTTTGAGTCTGGTCAGCTTGAAGACCAATACTTCACCCAGGGTCCCTCTCTCAGCAGATCTCTGGGCCACTGGCAAAACGCCGAACAAATACCACTTACTAAGAGCTACGTGCCAACTGCTGTGCTAGGCACTTCACATGGTATTCCCGGTGTACCTTCCAAACAACTCTGAAGCGGCTACTGCCCAGGTCCCTGTTTTATAGAGAAGGCAGGTGAAGCACAGAGAAGTGAAGTCAGTTGCCCAAGGTCACACAGCTGGTAAATGGCGGAGCCTAAATTTGAATCTGGATCTCTCTGCTTCCCAAACCAAAGCTTTTGACAAAATATTCTTAATTAACAGCAGCTAGCCTGCCCTGAGCGCTAACCACGTACTCGGCTCAACTAACCATCACCCTGTGTAATCAATAATATCTTCACCTCCTTTTTCCAGGAGCTAACAATAACGCAAATATGTAATAAGTACCTTCAATGTGGGAAATGCTTTATACGCCAGATCTCAACATCTCCACAGAACATTCAGTGAAAGGCATTCTCTTTCCCCGTTTTTCCGAAAGGAAAACTGTGGATCGGCGCGGTTTCTCTAGACCGCAGCTCCCGAATGGCAGAGCCCGGACGTGCACCCACAGCTCCCTGACTCCAAGCTGTTCCTCAAGAGCTCTGGGTTGCATGTTTGAAAAGTTGAGCCATGCGAGCACGAGTCCCGCCGGGTCCGGAGGGCGTAAGTCCCGGCGCCGCCGCCCCCCATAGCCCGTGCCCACACCCGGCCGTCCGCCTGGTCGCCCGCCTGCGCTGACCCTCGGGGTCCAAGCAGCCACCGATTCCCCGCCGCCCTTGCGCGAGGCCGCACCTGCACCTTAAGCCACATACCTAGACGTCCTGGCCGCCTGCCCCGCGGGGCCCTGGACCGCAGCGTTCGGCCCCGCGCGGTTCGCTGGAGACGCCGCCAGCTCCAGTGGCCCGAGTGACTTCCAGGCTGCCCACTTCCAAGCCGCTTCGCGCGAGGCCTCCTGGGAACAGTAGTTTCGTCCAAACAAGCTACCAGCTAAAAAGAGCCTGGCGCGTGGGGGCTGCCGGGAGTCGTAGGCGCACCACCGCGCTACTATCTGGGAATGGTAGTTCACTGGTTGCCTCCGTGCCGCCGGTCTTCAGAGCACTTCCGCAGCCCCCAGGGACGTGAGAGCAGGCGTGTTTTGTGCGAATTCCAACTCCCCAGCCGCGCTCTTCAACCTGCCGAGGCGGTTTCTCCTTGCTCCCAGCCCTGCGTGCCTCCTCTCGTCACTCGGTGGGCCGTCTCCTCTTTTCCGCAAGGCTCGAGGCTCTTGCCCCGCGGGCGCGAGCCTCGAGAGGGTCGGGAGAAGCGAACCCTTGCGCTAGATCACCCTCGAAGGGGACAGTGGAGAAGGGCGTTGATGCGCGTTCGCGCACGCGCGTACGTCGGCCTGAATGGGGGCCAAATTGTCGCGGGCCCCCACGGGACTTTTTTTTTTTTTAACCTTTCTAACGCGTGCAGGGACTTGAGCGGGTTCTCGCGGCTGTCGCAGTACGCACGCGCGCCCACTCTCGTTGCTACAGTTAGTCGACTGAGCGCTCGGTTGCAGGGATACCCGCTCGGTCCGCAGCGTCTTTGCCCACCTTCCACGGGGTAGCTTCTTCTAGATCCTTTCCCCAGCCTAGGAATTCCTGGGTGTCATCAAACACGCCGTACCGTCCCTTGTCGAAGTGCCATTGAAGGTAACAGGTGCAGCTCCTGCTTTAAAGAGGCGGACACATCTGCCTTTCTGCCCACGCGGGGACAAGTCTGTGTGGTCATCTCTTCCCTGCTTTGGCGGCTCCAGAGCTGTGCGGGCGCCGGCAGACTCAGGCCCACGGCCAGGAACTGCTCGGAAGGTTTCATCTTTCATTCATTCACTGGTGGCACACTGCCAAAATAGTGTTTGAGTACCTACACCTTGGAAATTTTGTCTTAATTTAGCTCACCTGCTAGCATAATGAGACTTGGAACCTTTATTTTTTAAATGATAGTGCCACTGCTATTCTGTAAGGCTTACTGAGGGAATTAGCTGGAATTGCAGTCTTCTTTTCGAGAAGCCCTATCAGTACCTTCCTGCCTCTGCCTCCTTGGAGAGGAGAAACTTTGATAGACTGAGGATCTTGGTCCAATAGGGATATCAGGCCACCAACAGGGATGATCACAAGAAGTATTA
>PVIR01031758.1:0-19183 GCA_004026965.1 Petromus typicus
TTATCATAAAAATAACTATATTATGTGGGTTATGACATTATGTCATTGGTATGAATGAGCAAAAGAATGTATAATTTGTCCAAGGTGACATAGTTAATAAGCACCAGAGTTAGATCTGCAGTCTTTATAGCTGCAAAGTTCTTGATCAGAAGCTCTGAAATATTAAGAAGAGTGAAGGAAACTTTGTAGATAGCTTTTTACATATTCATATAGTTTTAATGCTAAGAGTTCTATAACTGTGGTGATCTAATAAAAGAGTACTGTCAGGCATTATCAGTGTAGTTCTGTGGGTTAAATACCATTGCTTGTTCAAAAGATGTAAAGGTGACTGTAGAATGGGATTGGACAAGTGAAAATATCATTTTTCAGCTCTGAAAACAATTATAATTTTCAAGATTAGGTTCCTTGAAACATGCTTCTCTCTTTTGAAGTCCGTTACTATCACCTGCTACATGTCCCTGAAATGTTATGGTTGTTTATAAGTTATATAATGTTTAAAATAGGCATTGGATATAATCATACATTTTGCAGTATATTCTTTTTAAAAATAAAACAAAATAATTGCTCTCATTTTCTTGACATTTAAAAAGCACTGCTTTTAAATTAGTTTTTATAATTAATGAACATGATAATTTTGTAATTAATATGCAATCATAAAATTATGCCTAGCTCAATACTTTAAAAATCATTATTTGTTTATCTTGAAATAATATTTATTTTAAAAAGTGGTGGAACCTTCTTTCAAAACTTAAAACATGGAAAGAAGCTGGGATTATAGCTCAGTAGAAAAGCACAGAGTTCAATCCTGCTTACAAAAAAGCTTTGTCTTTGTGTTTAAATGTGAAAGCAGTAGTAACTGATTTCATTAGTAGACGAACTGCTGTTTCGTTTTTTAAGACCCAATTAAATGATACTTCTGTATCAGTTTGAACAGGGAGATTTATGCAGTAACATAAGCGAACTCATAGTCAGCTTCCTGGCAACTTTCTGGCTGGTTTCCTTTCCCTGTGAGTGATCACTGTGGTCAGCTGGTCTGAGGATCTGAGGGCCTGTGAGTAGAAAGCGAAAGCAGGTTCCTCTAGTACAGCTTCAGTGCAATTGATGTAGAGAAGGCAGTGCTGCCACCTGGGGCAGTGATCTTCAGGTCACATTCCCTTTATATGTAGCCTTATTAACCAGTTACAGTTGCAAATTAGCATGCCTTTTTGATTAACTCCTTGACAGGTCTTTGACCCAATTATCATTATTATAAAAAATTAGTGTTTCATCATAGTCTACAAGTAATCTGTAAAAAGTTCAAGGGCCATCTAGAACCTTGCAACACCATTATTTTTCAGATATAAAAGGATAATAGCTATTTAGAAAATATTCAGTTTATCCTGCAGATGTTAATGAAACCAACACAAGACAGTCCCTTGGTTTGGGTGTTTATGAGAGTAAAGAAGCAGCATGTGAATGAACAGGCTGCAGAGCAGAGTGCTGGGTCAGGGAGGGGACACAGGCTGTCCATGTAGTGCAAAAGCCAGCAGCTGGATCTCTTTGAGATGAACTTGTTCACACATACACAAATAACAGTGCAGTAGACCATAATTTATTTCATCTGACAAAGTTCTTAAAGACTTCCATTCTATGATACTCATTTTCTATAACCCTGTACATAAATACAATTCACTTAACTGAACCCTGGGTGGTTCCATTCCTATGCTCACCCTAGGCATAGGGAGGGAGGCTCAATATCGCTGTCCCATGTTTCAGTCTTCTGTGAGAAGCCAAAATAACCAACTCTGATGAGCTATGCTGTGAAGGAATTTGCTTTACAAACAGTGGATGATCTGTAGAATTTTCAGGAGAGTTTAAGAATAGTGCTTAAGAATTGCACAGCCAGAGGGACAGACAAATGAGCACAAGCCCTCTTGGTAACATTCTTACCATCTACCTACCTGTTCCTCCAGCATAAAGGCACTTCTTTCTCATGGCATGGCAGGAGGGACATCTTAACTGTATTCTGGACCTGTTTCAGGTCCCCAGAAAAAGTGGCTGCCTTCCAAGAAGTAGGACACAGTAGAATTTGTACATAACTCCAACAAGCACCAAGAGCCTCTTTATGAAAATTGCAAAACTTGGTTAGCCTGAAGGCAATGTATCCACAGGCTCCCAGCCTTTAAATCTCCAGCTACACTGGGGGAGGCTGAAGGAAGATTGGGAAAAAAATAAGAATCAAGCTATCCCATGGACAGGTACAAATTCTCAGTGATAAATGGGATCATAAGTTCTACCTAAAAGGTGCCAATAAACTCAATAAAAAGGTATCCAGCTGTACCTGTGGTCGCTTAATCTTGAATAGTTTCCTTTTCACCATATTATGAATAAGAATCCTCACCACTTCATTTTTCTCATGCCCTGCTAATGGAATGTCGTGTTTTGGTGAAGCAGTTTAACTTTTTGAAGAACATTCAGATGTTCTTATCTTGTTCAGACTCGACTGTGATGGGAAGAGGGAGAGGCCGTGGAAATGCAGAGTAGAGTGTGCGTCACTGAATGCTTGAGGGGGCAAGGGACACTCCCAATGGTCTTCGTGGGAATTGAAAAGAAAATATTTTCCAGACATCGAGGTCAACTCAGGTTCTCAATCAGGTAGGCACACATGATATAGGGCACTGCCAATGGGGTGCCACTGACCAGCTTCAGGGGATCCACTCACATGTGGCACAGTCCACCTGCTTGATATATAGTCCCAAAGGACAGCTCAAATGTGAGCAGATGAAGGTCGCCATCCCTGTGTATGACACCACCCTTCGGGGTGCTGTGAATCTGTATGATTTCTACTGAGGCAATGTACTATTTCTGCTTCATTATCTTGGTGGACAGGAACAGTTTCAATAGCTTCTGTCTTGCTTTAATCTCCAGAAAACTGTTTTTATACTGTGTGCATTTTTAAAATAATGTGAGAAGTTTCTAAACTGCTAAATATACTCATCCCAAATGTATGGTCCTGGGCCAGGAAAATAACTACTGGACAGTCTAGAGATCACTGGGCTCAGTATGGGATGTAGTTGATGACTGATACCATTTTGTGATCCTACACCTACCTCAGTAAGAACTTGAGCACATTGTGCAGGCTGGGCAAGGCCGCTGACTCAATGTGGACAGCCGGGGTCTTGCTGCACCTGAGAGAGTGCAGGAGAATCTTGCTTTCATAGTTGTCAAGAAATTCATACAGATATTGTCTTCTGAGTGTGAGGCTCTCCCTTCGCCATTATTAAGGCTCTGATGCTAGTGAGGGTCTATCATTTGACAGCCTCGTGTGTACCAGAGTGATGAAGAGTTGAGCCCATGGTGGTCCTGTCTGTCCTTTCTGCTGATAACATCCAAGTTTCTGTTTTATCCGTCGTGTCTCAGGTCAGGTGTGGTCCTCAGACCTCTCTCCATAGGATCTTGTTGAATGAAGAGGATAGAACCCACAGACTTTGTTCCCTTGGATGCCCAGTGAAGCTATCACCCCACCCCAGGGCTTGTCCATGTAGGGATGGCGACCTTCATGGGCTCACATGCCAACTGTGCTTTGGGCCCGTGTGTCGAGCAGATGGACCATGTTAGACAGGAGAGGCTCCCTCACACATGCCCGTGGCACCCATAGGCAGTGCCATGTTTGCTGTGTCATTTCCAGAGTAAGCAGCTCTGCTGGCCTTGGTATTTGGTAAATGGTGTGTGGGGGGGTGTGTTTGTCTTTTTGTTTTTCATTCTCATCAAGACAGTTGGAGGGCTTAATTATTGTTTATCATTTTTAACAAACTACTCTGGCTGCAAGAGGTTTGATGGGTATTAGGGCTTTACAGAGGACTGAGCCTCCAAGACCGCCTGCAGTGGTGAGTGGCTGACCAGAGCCGTCACTGCCTTTCTTTCACACACTAAGTTACATCTGAAACCAATCACAAGTCACAGTCACCTTCAGTAGGACAAGTGTCATGTCACCTTCTGGTTCTCCAAGAACCATCCTGACCCTCCAGTGAGGGTCAGTAGTTCTGGACTGAAGCGGGCCAGGTGTTCTGGTGGCCTTTAGACTAGAAAGAAAAAATGCTGCTGTCTTATCCTGAGAATATGCTCTCCAGAAAGTCTCCTCAGACAGACAGCAAGAGAACTTCATTGTAATTGTTGTTATTGATCTTGTTTTTTAATTTTTTTGGTGTTATTAGGAAGAGAAGTGAGACATTCAGAGACGGAGGTTTTTTGTAAATGACAATATAACACAATACACAAACAAAATATTAATTTAAAGTCAAGATGTCTCACCTGTTTCCAAGAAGAGGTGTTTTAAGAGTTTGTATCTCTCACTTTTTCTTTTCATCCTGTCAGTAGGGAGTATTTGTACACACACCTGTAGATGTGTAGGACTCAGAGATCAGCGAGCAGCAGAAGCCCCTCCAGCCTGCTTCCACTTGCCAGGCAGGACATCTTCTCGATGAGCACGACCCGAATCGCCACATGACAGAGACCACAGGTGCCACTCACTTCCCCTCCACAAGAACGAAGCAAGAGTCTCTGAGGATCTCACTGATACTGAGGCACAGTCGCTGACACTACAACATGGGCACTGTATTAGAAAAGGCAGGGACATTTTCTATTTCACAATATATAACATACAATTCTAGAACTCATTTACATCTTTACTTTCTCATACCAGAGAAAAGATGTGATATGTACCTATCTGTGCCCTATTTATTTCACTTAGGATATCCTCAAGGTATGTCCATTTAAGTAGAAATTATTCAAACTTATCATTTTTTGTGGCACATTAATACTCCATTCAGTAGAAGAAGCACAGCTTTTTTATCCACTTGGGTTGTTTCCAAGATGTAGCAATCACAAATTGGGCTGCTATAAACATGGGTGCACATATGTCACTGTGACATGAGATTATAACAAAAAAATAAGGAAACAAATTTTATGTATATGGGGGGGTGGTAGGGTGGGTAGGGCTATGGGAAAAAATGAGAATTAAGTTGTGTCTTATACTGGTACAAATGCCCATTATGGAATGCAATCATGATGTGTATATGTAATGGACCAATAAAGATAATAATTTAAAAAAGGAAAAAAAAAAAAAAGAAAGAAAGAAAAGGCAGGGACAGACTCACTACCATGTGGGCACAGCTTCTCAGCACACGGGACTGACTGCGGGGCGTGACCGAGTCCCAGAGCCAGCCCCAGATGTCCTCAGAAACAAGGTAGAGCTGGGCACGCTCTCCGAGACTCACCGCAGGCTGTTCCCCTCTCACAGCACCCTGCCAGGCTGCATCTTCACCCCCCTGTTCTGTTGTCCCCAGGAAAACTCTTGAAAGACGAAGTTCTTCCAGTGGAAGTAATGAAAACAATGGAAAGAAAATTCAAAACAGCATTTTGCAAGGGAAATTAAAATCCCCCTGAAGTATTTTCAGCTTTATGCTGAGTAGTGAGACTCTATCATGCCACATTTACCAGCAGTATCTGCCCATCTGGTTCAGCTTTTTTTTTCATTTTGTAAGTATTGTCTGTCTACATTCTTAGTGCAGTGATTCAGTGCAAATAACACAAAACCAAGGGGCGCATTTGACAGAGGGCTGTGTGCTCAACAGCGGAATACTTGGGCCCATTCTCACGTGATACCCTCTCCCTCCCTTCCTCCCTCTCCAGTGTTTAACTGATCTCTTCTGCAGTGTGGCTGAGATGAGATGATCATGAATTCACAGCCAGTCTGTGTCCCTGTATAAAAAGTTATAAGTAAAAATTCTTTAATAAGAGCTTCTGATTGGTCAGATGATTAGCATGAGAAATGGTTGATGTCTAGAACATGGGATCCAGCACAAAGCGGAGATAATCGGTGTCACATGCTAACCAGCAGCAAACGGCAGTCACCTGAGCAGAGGCATCAGACAGTGCTGACCCTCTGCCCTGGGCCTCACCAGTGCTGATGGCAGTGGAGACCGACAGTGCCAGTGGGTCCAGCAGCAGGAACCCTGACATCCACCAGCCAGTGACAGGTGACGAAGCTGAGCACTCAGTAGTGCTGTCTCTTGGAGCCAACCAGCCAGTCAGCGAGCTGTTTATGTTGCTTTTTTCCATCATAATTTGAACAGACACATTAAGTGGAGTTAAGTTTACTTTTTCAACTGTAGGATGTTCAGTCTATAAGTGTAATAATTTCAACTTCATATCCTGACACATGAAAAATGCTGTTCAAAACCAAGAAATGTATTGGTATAACAAAGGTGCAGGGACCTGGGACACACAGAACGTAGTGCTGGCCGGAGCCAGCTGGGCCTGTGGAGAGCAGGTCAGGGCACTTGTGCTGCCTCGGAATACATCTGGGAGGATCCAAATCACTTGCACAACTCTGGTCTCTACATAATTAAGAAGTGAAGCTCTTGCCAGAAATGAACTTCTCCTAATCAAAACCACCACAGGACCTATTAACATGTAATGAGTCTGTGGGGAATTCTGGTCTCCTTTTCCCAAGAGAAAAGTTGATATTGTAAAGTAGAAAATATTTAAAGGGAAAGAGAGTGTAAGGGTAAATAACAAGGGGAAAACGAATGTGGTAATAATAAAGAAAAAAGAAAACAAAGATTGTGTATATAGGGGGTAGGGAGTTGCAGGGCAGGGGGAAAAGGGAAAAAATGAGAATCAAGTCATGTCATATTCTGGTACAAACTCTCAATGTTGAATGCGATTATGATATGGATTCATAATGTACCAATAAAGATTTAAAAAAAGAAAAGTTGGGTAAGAAAATAAATCATCATGTTGGCAAAATTTAATCCCATTTATCTGAGGGGTTAGGTTGCTCTTAAAGAGTGAAGATATGAAACCTATTTGACATGCAGTTTCTGCCCTTGAGGTTCTGTCTCTGTGTCTTAACCAGTTTGGGTGTTAAAAGGGCGTGAGCATCTGGACAGAACTCTGGAGGGTGAGTCTGGGTCAGTCTAGACTTATGGCAGAGTCCCCACTAAAGACAAAGACAACCACGGGGATGTGGGAAAGAGAAAGCATGAGGACTCATTTTGATTTTGAGATGAGAATGAACATATGCAGCTATTCAAAACAGCATTTGTCCCATCAGTTTTTTTGACTTAATATTCTCTAACCAAAGAGCTCCATGATGACAATAGCATGCATGGGACAAGTATCAGCTAGTCTTCTAGTACATACTCTAATACCAAACCTCTCTCACAAAGCTAGGTTTAAATGTTCATCTTTATCAACACTAGTATTTTTATCTTACAATGTTTTAAAAACTTCTCATTTTTTCTTTTCACTCTACTCCCATTGGCAAAGCAAATGAGCCCACACATGCACACACTGCAATGATGCCTGCTTGTTGCATTATTCAGGGAGGAAGTGCTTCTAAGAGAAAAGTTTCTCTTTTTCTACAAAAGAATGCAGTTGAAGGACTTCCATGTGTCTCAGATGGACAGGCAGACAGAAAATGATGTTGGGTTATTCCCTCTCTACAACCCCGGCGTCCTCTCTTCTAGGTCTTGGAGAATGTCCTTTTTAGCTAACAAGCATATGGATCTGTAGTTCTTGTGCTGTGTTCAGAGTCCAAAAAACCATTGCTGCAGAAGTGAATAGCGAAGACCCAATGTGCATTACTGTCAGAACATTGTCTGAGAGTGGAGACCAATGTAAAAATGGCACTTAGTGAGAAAATGCAGAGGGGCAAGAAGACTCTTTGGAAATGAAGGTCAAGCTATTGAGCGTGCGCTGTGATGACAAAAGACTCCAGGTGGCCAACACGGCTCCATTAATAAACTTTTATCTAAGAAAATGATCTTTTTCTTTGCACACTTACTTTCTTATTACTCTGACAAAGCCAGTTAATGCCTGTGCCTTCCAGACACGTCCTCTTTTCAGTCCCTATATATCTTCTTTATCTTAGTCAGAAGCCAGGTGGCCAAACGTCTGGACATAAGTGGTCCAAGGGCCATTACAGCGAAGTGTGAAGGCCACAGCATCCATGGCTGCGACTTTTGTCCACAGGATCGCACCTTCACTCATTTGGCCTTGGTCCCTTTATTTGAAGAACAACACGGGGTTTTATCTGTGGCTGACAAAAAGAACACACTGCACGAAGCCTGTAAAAGTGTTCTTGCTTTGGTTTGAGGTCACTCTGCTGCTGCTCTCTAGGCTCGGGATTTTGATTCTAATCCTTTCGACAATCTAGGAGTGAGCTGAAGGTTCTCACAGGAACAAAATGGAATTCACAAGGAAAAGCCAAAGACAAACCAAGAGACTGCTCATTTTTACTTTGTAGTAGATACATAAACATGTATGGCTTTTCTGTAATCTTCTGCTCCCTTGCTTCTCAGGATAACCTGGGAGATACTAAGGAGAAAGATACTACCTTTAAGTGTGTATAATTCATAATACTCTTACTGTAGAGAAAGAAAAGCAAAACATTTTGCCTGGCATTTAATCCCCTGTAGCTTTGCAAGACTGTACTATTTCTGGCAACTCCATTATATCCTGGTTATCAGGGAGAAGATTGCTTTAGCTCTTGACACCTTCACTGTCACTGTGGGTCACACTTGCATGATCCTTTAGGAAATGCATGGATTTGGGAACTACTGCTGGCCCATGTATAGGTCCAGTGTGCTGCCATCACGTGAGGGAGGACACCTGGTGTGTCCTCAGCACTTGGTCCATTTTTACTTTAAAAAAATTTTTTTTTTTAATTTTTGTAGTTCAGGCTGGCCCTGAGCTCCGCCTAAAACTCAGCAATCCTCCTGTCCCTGCCTCCAAGTGCTGGGATTACAGGTGTGAGCCACCATGCCTGGCATTGTGGTGTGTAGTTACTGAGGATCAAACTCAGGACCTTGCGCTTGCCAGGCAGATGTCTGAACCACTGAGCTGAATCCCCGGCCTTCTTGGTTTGCTTTTAAAGTCCATTTGATACTGACTTCATTTCCTTTGATAGATTTCCTTTTGATACTGACAAAGCTGTAGTAATGCCTTGTCCTTGTGAACCCACAGATGACCTTCTGTTTCACCTTTCCGTTGTGCACCAGTGATCACTTTCAAAATGTCACAACAATCCTGCTCCCCCTGTGAAAGTACAAACTGAGACACCGAGATTTTCTGACTCATATGCTGAAATGCCTTAGTCCAAGAAATTTTTCTTTGTATTAAAATTGCTGAAAAAATGTGTATCTCATTTGGATTCTGGTGAAGTTAATAGGGAAAAAATGACAAATGGTTATTCAATATTATACAATACGACAACTGATAGTACACATGCCGATCTTCAGTTAACTGCAAACTTTCCCACAAGCACATTTATGGTCAGTAAGTACTTTGATTTCAGACAAATGTTAGAGAGAGATAAGAAGAGAAAAAAGGAATAACATAAATACCAAAATGTCTGAGTAAAATAGCAGTGCATCTAACACTTTTACTCTTTTCCATAAGCAGTGATTTTGTGAATGATCACCATAATTTGGACAAGATACTATCATAATTTGTTTATATCAGAATATTTGACGATCTAAAGTATCAACTAGTTGGATTCCTGCTTAAGGAAATTGCAGAGGTTCAGAAACATTAGATCTGTAATTTTCAGAGCATCAGCTGAGGAAGTGCTTGTCTGCACAACTGAGGGGGCAGCTCTTTCCTTTTCTGGGGTCACCTCACACAAGTCCCGCCGCTCTCCACAGATCTCTGTGTCAGTAGATTTTGACAGCATTGGCTGTGGTATTAGAGCAGCACATTTTTTCTTGATAATAAAATTCTTGACAACTACTTACATTAATTTAGAACCATATTTTACAGAACCCATAGGTCATTCATTTTAATTGGATCATTATGGGAAATTTAGGGCAGAGGTACATAAACACATGGACTGTTGGGTTGAAAATGAAATTAAATCTCACTTGCAAAAACATTCTTGATTTAAAAGGAAACATATTTTGATTTAAAGGTAAACATTGCTGTAAATGGATTTCAAAGAAATCTGTAGCCAACAGTTTAAACACTATGATTATCACTGAAGATAAGCTACTAAGCTCAAAGCTACATATTTCATACTTTTACTTTTGTTGCACATCTTTGCATCAATTTGTCTTTAAATTTCCTAATGGCTTTCTTCCAGAATTAACTCAGTAAAGGTGATTTCCAATGGTTTTCTGTATCACAACAAATTTGGGATTATCTTATCTCAGCAAAACATAGTTTTCTCTTTACCTTTTCTTGTAACTTATTTAGGAATATTTTATAGTCATTAAATCCAACTTTTAAAGGAAAATACTGACTAAACTGTACTGTACCAGGAAAAACTGATAGAAACATAGTACTCAGATTAAAAAGGGTAACAATAAAAATATAAAATGTAGCTACTCTGTATCATGCATATGATTATCTCATTGACTAGGGAGCCACCCATTTTAATAATGGCTCATTTAACCCATTTGATCAAAAACATTTTTAGCTACTTACCTGCTTAAATTTCCCTGCTAGTAGTCATAATTAGCAAATCTAATGAAAATAGTACAATCTAATCCAGAATGTACAAAATCTTCTGGTTCAAAATACTTACCTGAATGATATATAAGCTAATACTCTTCTTTCTTCACAAGATATTTCAGTGGACACCAATATGGCTTCCTTTAAAGTGATTATTCTTTCCCTTTAAAGAATTAATTTAAAGCTGCACTTTCAAGATTACATTTTCTAAGTAAGTCGCTGTGGTACAGACAGGCTGAGATTCTCAGTCAAAATGAAAAAGAAATGAACAGAGAATTATAATTTATTAAAAAGGAGTAATTCTTAGCTGATTATTTCTCACAAATGTAATCAATCTAATGTTTCACTTCTCGTGGAAAAATGGTTAAAAAGCTAATTGTCAAGGCTTCATTGAAACTTAATTGTTACCTGGTGGTTTCTATGCAGGAGCGATTAGGTCACTCTGTTGTTAAAGTGCAGGAATGAGTCAGTGCAGAAGCCAATAGCAATGATTAGATCACTGGATACTATAGAATAGTACCTTCTGAAAAGCACAGTCTGCGGCTGGGCACATTGGTTGGGTGACAGTTCCCAAGGAGACAAGTTCCAGGTTCAGAGAGGAGGGAGGTCACAGGACACAAGGTGGAGGTTTTTCACAAAATGGCCGTTTTTATGTCCAGTTGAGTCTCATACTCTCACTGCACTTCTCTGGCCTCCAAGAGCTGCGGAGGCTCATTTGAGGTTGTGCAGGTCAGAGAACACATCCTCCTGCCTGGACTCCGTGGGGCTGACTGCCTCCCACTGAGGTGTCCAGACTCGGCACTGAGGGACACTTTATAGGGGCATAGAATGAGTACAGTTTTTCTCATAGACTCTTCCAATTCCTCCTCATTATTTCTTATCATCTTTTTTGTTCCCTCATCCATCTCCCTTTTCAGTGCTCACACCCAGCAGATATTTGTAGACATTTATTATGCTTTTCCCTGCTCGACACTTAGAAGAGCTATTCATATTGAATTCACTTAACATGTCTTCATAAATCAATGCAAACAGCCCCTTCATCATCTTCCTTCTTTTCCCTAAACTCTCATCAGGTTTTTCCACGTCTTGCACACACAATTAGGATCCAAAGGCCAAATAAATACTCTGTGTGCCTGCCAGCTGTGCTCCAAGATATTTGCTGTCTTTTTCTCTGCTCAAGGTGGTGATCTGAAGGTTGTATTTGGAAATGTTACCGATTTCCTGAAAAGAATCCAGCATGCTGACCCCGTGGACTTCATCTCCACAATCCCATGGTTGGTTAGTTTGGCAAGAGCTTGAATTCCCAGCATAGGGATGAGGCCACTGGAGCCACAGTTTAGACTGCAAGGTGGTGACAGATGTTTCTGTTTGATGCTGTTTCTCTTGTAATTTAGTAGATGTTACTTCTTCTCATCCCCCACCCCATACCATCCTTATACTGGTGTGCACACACATACACACACACGCTCACACACAGACAAACAGACACACACACACACACAGACAGAGAGAGAGAGGCACACACCTCAGGTGTATCACACCTTCCTTAATATCACCCCACAGCTGGCCAGTGGTAGTTTACGCCTGTGACCCCAGCACTCTTGGAAACTGAGGAAAGTGTTATGCAAATTTGAAGCCAGTGTGGGAAATGCACCAACTTAATGAGACCCGGAGTAAAATAAACCAACGTCGTCATCAACATCATCGTCATCATCATCATAGAGGATATGTAGCTTAGTGCAAGGGCCTGGAGTACACCACTACCAAGAAGAAAATTGAAGCCTCACTTCAGGGTGCATCAGGAAAACAAAGGAACCAACAACCCACACTTCACATGGAGGAAGGAGGCCTGGATCTGAGCCCCGTGTGGTTATAGCCACTGTCAGCACTGACTGCTGAGCATGTTAGTGTGACGGCTGTCAGTCAGCATGTCGGAAGTGCTGCCTGCTTGAGAATCACTGCTTGGTGGTCCTGGAGTTGGAACAGACTTTCTGGACAGAAGAAGCTGCCCCAAAGCTTTCTCCTCACTTCTGTGGGCCATGCTGGCCACCAGTGTGATCTCCAGTGAGAAGGCGGGACAGGCTGTGGCTGTCCTGAGACTGCATCCCACCTACCTGTTCTCTCCACTCCGGAGGGCACCATTGCTTTCCTCTCTCATGCTGCT
This sequence comes from Petromus typicus, assembly GCA_004026965.1. Classification (NCBI taxonomy): domain Eukaryota; kingdom Metazoa; phylum Chordata; class Mammalia; order Rodentia; family Petromuridae; genus Petromus; species Petromus typicus. Next base: position 12,659 of record PVIR01031758.1, read on the forward strand.
TCTAAAAGTCTTTACTATAAATTTTCTACATGGAATTTTAGAATATATTTTCCAAAGAGAAAGACCTAAGACAAATTCGTAATCATTTAGCAACATATTTCTGAGTCATGTGTCATCGCATCAAATAATACCACAACTTGGACAAAGGCTTTGGACATGGACAGACATCCGAAGGTAAAACTGAACACCTCTACTCCTTCTAGCTCCCTTGGTCTTGATGTATTTTCATGTTATTTTGGGGGAGGGAAGGGTGGTGAGTTCAGCGGCTGTTATCTGAGTCAGTGCTCATCACCCAGGATAAAATGTAAAGCCGTTTCTAGTGGGATGAATCACAAACCAGTTTTCTTGGTGTTTTTTTTTTAAGGTCGGGAAGTACACCTCTGAATTCCTTCTCAAGAGCACTGCTCCTATGTCTCCTTATCGCCATGCCCTGGACTTGATGGGTCCATTCCTCCCACTGCTTCCTTAGTGGCCATAAGTTATTGCAATGACCCCCTGACTTGTTCCGTCCTGCGTTCAGAGGGCATCTTACACACCAGCAGCTTCTGCCTGCATCCCACCAGGCTTCCTTTTCTTTTAGACTGATTTATTTTTCTTACTTTCCATGTATGGAAGGTGACATGTTATACTGGCCCTTCTGCATATGAACAGGACATTCGCACATCCACCTGGGTTCTGCTGACAGGGCCTTTCTTCCTTGCGGTCAAATGCTACTCCTGCTCCTGTTATACATATGGTTTTTCTTTATCCAAACACCTGTTGATAGCCATTTTGGATGATTCCATATCTCAGCCATAGTGAAAATTGCCATGATCAATTATTCTGTGTGCTGGCTTCATTTCCTGTGGGTATATGTCCAAACATGGATAGGTGGATCCATGATAATTCTACTTTTTAAGTTTTAGAGGACCTTCCATTTTGTTTTTAGCAGAGCCTGCATTAACTGACATTCTCACTAACTATTTAGAGGAGTTCCTTTTCTCCCACTCCCTTCCACATTATTATTTTTAAATACCTTTCATGCTGGCTGTTCTGATGGGCCAACATACTCTTCAAAGGAGAATAATGAATGACTTTCTTCCTAGAGCTATTTCACACTCACAGAATAAGAAGTAGATGTAAGTTTGCTTCATACAGTTCCTGAGATCATACTAGAGCAGTGTATTAGAATTTGTAAATTTCTGCATTACTTCGCTAATGCCTGAACTGGGCTGTATCTTACTTCGGTTGAAAACTATTGAGATCTTCAAATATCTACTTTTCCCTAATGAAACCAGAAGCCAAGGCTCAAGTATTTTTTCATGGTGGAAAGGATAGGTGGAATATACTCCTACTTCTCTGAAGATCTATGCCTACAGAAAACTACAAGCAATGCCAACGACTCTTCAGCAACTTCTGATATCTTGGTTTGCTTTTCAAGTTTTACTTTACTTCATGAGAAGCCAGTAAGACACTTGTGACCAGCAGAAAGGCAGGGGAAGGAGCTGGATGCCTGGAATACTGGGCACAGCACAGACAGAACCATCTCTCCCTCTCCAGTCCTTGCTGTGATGAGGTGCTGAGTGCTACCACTTCCTGAGAAGCTTTGCTTGTCTTAGGTAGTACCATTTTTAGCTAATAGTTTTACAAGGAAAGCACTCTTTAAATATGTATCTCAATTTATAGTCAGATACATTTGAGATCAAATCTATACATGTTGGGCTTTGAATGCCTATGTTTTCAAGAAAGGAAGTTACAAAACTGACCTTGTAAATTAAATGTACAGATATTATTTCTATTCTAAATTCCTATGACTTTCTTTTAAAAATTTTAATAATAGCAAGATTCACAATATATTTTCCTAAAGACAAAATAAAGAGGAGTAACCGGTGATCATATGTGTTAAAAATAAACTATTTTCTTTTAAACTTCAAGAAGTTGAGTGTAATGAGAATTGAAAGCACTGATATTTGTACCATGTTCTCAAATGTTATTTACATTCAATACTTTTATCTGTGTAGTATTTCTAAAAATTAAATGGATTTTATGTATATGAACATTTCTCTAACTTTAACGTTTCACTTTAATGCATTTGAAAGTAAGTTTGTTACTGTGGTTTTTACAGACCTACAACATGGGCTGTCTCCAGACCATATCTCTAACAAATATACCAGACTAATTTACACAGCATTCCTGAATATATTTTGCTTCACAATTTTTTCTGAAATCCTTAAGTGAAAGATCATGTTTTTTGCAAGACTTCGGTCAAATCTCATCTTCTCAATGAGAGTGTTTTCCTCAAAACTACTATTATTATAGCAATAGTTATTGCCATGACTGAACTTATGTTTTAATTAACATTTAGTGTGCTGACTTGTTTATTTTCACAGTTGTTATTTGTCATGTTTACAGAGACCAGAATATAAACTTCACACAGATATGAATCTTTCTCTTTTACATAATACATACACGTATGACTACTGATTGCCTGAATGAAAAATAATTCTTTTTCAAAGATAATTCTGTTATGTTCACATGAAATAAAACTGTTGAAAAAGAATATGCTTTGCCTAACTGATTCAGTTGCCCCAAACTCACTAAAGCCACTGTTCCCAAACTGCAGCCTCCCGGTAAGTCTGACACTTAGACCCCAACAGCAGAAGAACAGCTCTACGTTATGACACATACAGTCTTAGGTACTGGCCTGAAGGACAACTCTCCTTTGTGACACAGAGAGTCTTACATATTTGCTTTCAACCCCTTCTTGACCGGAAGAGCAAGAGCAACCAGAGAAAAAGAAACTGATAATAACCAAATCATTGGTTTAAAAGTCTTTATGGTTTTATGCACCCTCTTAGAGAGTGTCTGATTGGCCTGCAGGCTCCCACACCAGAGTTCGTAGCCTGCGTGGCTCACACAGCAGAAGTAGCTGTCTTGCGTGTCAGAGGCTGGGAGGACCAAGGTCCCGTGAGGAGCCTGTTTGTACTCTGTTGTGTTCTCCATGTTACCAGCTCCCCAATGCCTCACTTTCCAATGTCACCTCAGCAGGACTCAGAGATTCCATGTGTGGCCCCCTGTTGTTCAATGATGTGTCTCTGGAACCTGCAATTCCTACAGTATCGTGCACCTGGCCCTGTCTAATCTTCCATGTCATTGTGCTAATATTTAAACAAAGTACAATGCTGCTGAAGAAGCTGGAGTTTAGTTCTGAGAATGAGAGGTGTTACAAGGAAGCTTGAAATACGGACAAGAAATTGTCTACTTTTGTAGTTTTGCTTTCAAATAGTAATTCTGAGTCACAAAATTCATAACTCAGCAACAGAGTTTATATTCCAGCTTTGTCCTAATACAGCATCTCAGTACTCCACTGAATAAGCGCCCTGTTCTCCAAACACTGACATGCACCACAAATTATTCATTCTCTCATAGAAGCCTCGGTAGGATCTTATTTGTAAGCTCTCAACTTCTCTCCCTCTTACTAAAGAGGGCAAGCTTTTCAGAGAATCAGAGTAAGACATTTTCAACAGGTCATCTAGGGAGACCTGATCTATGCTACCATTTCAGACCCCAAATATATCACTGATCTGATGAATATTTTTACCACAATTCTGTAAACTAGTCTTACTCATTTCCGGAGGAGTGATGGCATGACCACTCTGCCAGTGGGAATGAAGAGAATCTATCTGGAGAAGCATTTCCCTTCCCTAACATAAAATGGACACAGAGATGGAATTCTCACTCACCAGTTTATTGTCTTGAACATCCACAAAAATGTCTGAAGATGTCACAGCCCTCTTGCAACCACGCAAGACAGGCATTGGGGGATCATCAAAGATGCCCTAAAGTCTTGGAATCCCAAGTGGCCCAGTGGTTCAAGCAGGGGACATGAGCACATCCTCCAGGTTTCCTGTCGGCTGCTCTTAGGAGCAAATCCTCTCCCATGGAGACAGTTATTTAATTAGACATTAAACATGCCAAAGACAAAAGTTGGCATATTTGGACACATTATTAGTAATCTTGTTGATAAGTAACTCTGGAAAGATATATGTAAAAAGTGCTCCAAGCGGCCTAGGGGAAAAAAGACTTACTGTGATAAAATATAAAGGAGAGTATGGAAATTTTAATTGAAATAATAGTAATCTATTTTTAATGCCTTTATTGCATTTAAGGTGAATTATCACTTATCAGCAAAGCTAAGCTAAAGCTCATATAGCAGTTAACACATATCTTAATTGTTAATTATGAGTAGTGATCAATTTTCTGTGAAAATGTTTTGTACTTGCCTAATTTAGCATGTCCATGGTAATCCCTGTACAACTCTCCTTTCTGTGCATACATTTAAAGAAACAGTTAACCTCAGAGACTTGTGAGATTACTGTTATATTCTGAGTTACAGTCAAACAGCAGAGCTACCGAATTACTAGGGTGGTAGTGACTCATTTGGAACTCTTTTATTAGTGAGACCACAGGTGGTAACCTCTCTAACAACAATACTCAAGGCTCTATCAAAGCAACTTTTCGATATTATAACTGAAAATTACATCAAAGTCAGATTGATATGCTCAACACTGAGGTTTCTAGTGCAATGCAAACAATAACCAAGCAATTAAAATGGTGAGTGATGACAGTACTTATATTCTTTTATAGCTAAAGGGAATATATAAGTTTAAAAACTGAACCACACATTTGTTATGTTTTATTCCTGCTAATATGGGTGCCAGAGTCTAAAAACATATAAATTCATATATATACATATACATATATGAGATACCGAGGGAGATTTCCAATGTTAACCTAAATCATTCTGAATGTTAAAACTGTGAACAGCCAGGTTGGAAAGGGAATAAAGAAACTCTGCTCCTTTGAGAACTATTGTCTGAGAGAATAATTCAGGGCAGGGTCTTCAATTCTAAGTGCTTTATGTAAGTGCTTCCATGGAGGAAGGCAACCTTGACCAAACAAAAGGAGCCATGGCCTTGGAAGACCTGGGCGTTAATTACTCCCATCGCCATTGGCGTTTTAGTGTTTCATATCTCATGCTGTTCAGGGGACAGCTGAGGTTGGCCTGTCTGAATTTAAGCGTTAACATCAGACATCCCTTCTTTTTAATTAGAAGTTCCATGTCAGTGGCAATTTTATGAGTGTGTCTGATCTTCCAATTAATCTCTTAAATTAGGTAGTAGCGGTAGCTATAAGGTGAGATGGTTTGTCATAATGAGAGGAACCCAACATCACGTGTAGAGCACTGATCACAGCAAGGAAGCAGAAAGCGTCCTGCAGAACTGCTGAAAGAGAAAGAGCAGACAATTTAGTGTGGTACTGTTCCAGTGAATGGTATGCTCAGAAAGAAAACGCCATCAGCTTCCTAGCTCTCCAGTGCCTGTGTGTTCTTATTGTGCACGCTGAGACGCAGCAGGGTCCCTGGGATTTCAAGAACACCTTTCAGATATCAAGGTGCACAATGGTTTTTTGTGAACAAAATACCACGGAAAAATTACTGTAATCATTTCTGAAGGAGAAGAGTAGAGAAGCCATAAAATTAAATGGTGTAATTAGCGAGGTGAAATCTCATGGCCTAGAAGCTCAGGCACCATAGTAAAGAGAAGAGATCACACACACACACACACACACACACACACACACACACACACACACACACACACCAGCTTTGGCAGAGTTAGGACTCTGGTTGTATTTTACTGCCTTACTTTTCATCTTTTCATGTGTGTGTGTGTGTGTGTGTGTGTGTGGTGTGTGTGCAGTGAATGTTGAGGATAAATTAAATTGGAAAGGCTTTCTTACTATTATGGGGAAATTTTAGTTGCTGTACACTCTTCAATGATATGCTCTGGGCCTGAATACCAGTAGGTCTTTACCTCTGTCCCAAGATTCAAACATTTATGTAAATTTAGGAAGAGAGGGTAGAGTGAAATTGACCCAATGCCCAGTTTTCCCAAAGTAAATGAGAGTAATGTCAGTGATACCAAAACACAGTGAATATCTGCATACAGTAAACAGTTACCAGTGGCATGCCACTCTTCACAGTGGCAAAGTCACCAGCAATGAAAAAAGAATAGGAGACAAAGCTTACTTCGATGTCCTGTAAGAACTAACAAAAGCTACCACTCTGCCACGGTTAAATGGAAAAGAAAGCTCTAATAATCTAGAAAAAAAGAACTTAAATATTGGCATACAGTAAAGATCTACTAAATGTAACAACTATACCACCATTATAAGTGTAAAGATTTCAAGAATAACAGGGTATAGTCAAATAAACACTTAAATATTAATAAAGATTGATAGTTATACTGATAAAAATGGAAGGGCAGAAAAAGGATAATGAGAGGAAAAAATTTAAAAGTAAAGAAAAGATGAGAGGAAAAGTATTGGAAAAGAGCAAACAAGATAAAGAAGAAAAAACAGCAAAAGAAAGGAAATAAATAAAAAATGGAAGTGAAAAGAAAAAAATACAAACATAAATCAACAAAGAAAAAGAGGAGAAGAATCCAAAACTTTTTCCAAGTCTGTCTGAATGAGTGGTTTTTT